>BGPR01002661.1:88077-166922 GCA_013235015.1 Araneus ventricosus
GATGTTTGTTAGATATAATATTCTCTTTCGTTCTTTTTGTAGTGCAGATTCGAAGATTATATAAAATAAGATTTTATACTGGGTTTATTCAGAAACATTTACATATCTCTAAAATTTTTATAAACGATTTTTCATTCGACTGCACTAGAATGAACACCAACCGCTTGATAAGAGAAGAATACGTTCTAACATAAATTTTATCTGTATTATAAGAAGTTTGATTAGATATTATGATAAAATATACACTAGGATGCAAAAGTTTAAAAACAAGTAAGTTATCCATGATATTAGAAACCTGTGACAAGCAGACTGTGGTCTGAGGGCAAAGCCCACGCCATCTGACCACAAATCAAGATTTAATTCATTCCAAACAGTCCTCATGCAGCTTCGGACGTTAATCTAACGAATCAATGAACCGGAGCAAAGCAGTTTAAATTTAAACGAAAACTATGTGGCGTATCAAATAAATAGTTCTGAATATGATCCTAAAATATATAAAAGTACTTGATATAATTGAGCTAAATTAAGTCTTAAACACTAGTAATCGATATCCTGTGTAGCAAAATTCTGTATTTGAAGGAAACTTTTGGGCGATAACCAGTAGAGTAGCGAACATTTTGAAAGTAACCAGGAGAAGACTTGTAGAATCACGTCAGGGGACTTGGCACCCTAAGAATTTCGGAAAATCCATGAAAATATCGATTTTCCAATTTTGAGTGGAAAATGATCCCGGAACCCTTGACTTAATAATCTGAAAATTTCAAAACAATCATACAAATATTTAGTGAGATATGAAGTTATTTTTTCTAACATGTTATCACGTGCCACGCCCACTTCCAATGTTTAAATCGTGAATATTTCATGTGCAAGTTGCAAAGCCATCTAATTTTTTCCCTGAAAGCAAAGCAAAATAGTTGTTTCAAACAGTAACGGTTTATTATTTGTTTATCTACTGTTTTGCTGCTTTCGCTTCTTATTATTTATTAAGAACATTTGAGACGTCATCATCATTACTGCTTTCGGTTCTCTTTTTGTTTGAATTTCTCACTGTCAATAAAATTTCAATAAAATGGCTTTAAATTTTTTCTTTGTTATAATAGATAGCTGATAAATAGTACTACAGATCATTTATTAAATATTTTGATTAAAAAAATTTTAAAAAAAGTGAAATTTTTCTAATTTTTTTGAAATGTTTCTAATTATCCCTATATATGATGATGCTCATTAATAATTATGATAATAATATATATTACTAAAATTGATACCTTAGGACTTGCAAATATCAGGTTATTGCTCTGAAAAAAAACTAGCTTGATATAAGTTATTTTTATTACAATTTTAATGTGTTGAAATCTTTAAAGCTGTTTTCCTCAGTTTGCTTTTTCCAAAATTGTGTCTGCGACAAAGTGCTAAAAGTCAATCTCTTTTTATTATAATTACTTGAAATGTTTTGTTCACTCACAAATGCATGCTTAATAGAATTAGGATGGAGTTGTAAAAATTTTGATTAGAAAATTTTTAAAAAATGTACAAAGTGAAAAATTCTGATATTTTTCAAAAAATTTCACAAAATTATGAACAGAATTTTTTTCTCAGAAACTAATGTAGATATCAAAAATCCGATCCCTATTTCTGTTAAGTGCATTGAAAGGTCCCTTTCAAAAACATTTTGGGAAAAAATATCAAAAATTGTATGAGAAGAAAGATTGAAAAAAGCTTCATTTTTTAATAAAATTTAAAGTTTGTAACTTATGAAAATGAAAAATATTTTAGAAATTTAAGTTTCTGAACAGTTTACATCTACCTACTACGAAATCAAGAGAGAAAGAATTAGAGTTTGATCAAAATTGTAGAAAAACGATTTTCGGGTGCTAAATTCCCTTAAATCACTCGCTGGTAATTCGGTCGCTAGTAGGCTTTTATCTATTGTCAGCTGGAGTTATCTGACTATATTAGTAAATGTACTTTTTTTAAAAAGAACACTAATAGCACTACTACTACTAAATAGAACAACTGAAGAACACTAATCTGATGGGTAAATACATAAACAGCCGTCTGGACGGTATTTAGTTTTAAAATCTCATGAAATCATGTGAATCATTTCATCATGCGAATCATTGTAATGAAGGCTCATGGGAAGACAGAAATAGTTACAGTTATAGGCAGATGGCACAAGTTAAATATGCTCTGGATGTCGTAAATGTACAGAGTAGTTAAAATTAGAGAATGCCTCTCAAACTTGTGTAGAGAGAAAGAATCAATGGTCTAGAGAATGGAAAATTTCCGCTGACAAAATTAACAATCCAATGCAAAATTGACACACACAAAAAACAAAACAAAAAGAATCAAGAAATCAGAAAGGTTATAATTTTTTTACTTAAGAATTTTTTTACTTAGAATTCCTTACTTAACATTAAATGCTTCATTAAATTGATAGTTGGTTGTTTTATAGAAACTGTTTTTTTTTCTCTATAGTACTTTGAAAAGGTATTTTTTAAAATTCCAACCAACCATTACTTTGAAATTCATAACTATAAAGGGAAAATTAAATAATTTGGAATTGAGGTTACAGTACTGGGTAGATCATTAGTTGGATTATATACAAATATTTTTTAGACTTTATTTTTCTTATCATAATACCAAAGAAAAAATCCCTTCTTTCCATTTTCTTATGAAAGAAAGTATTGAAATAAGATTCCAGAGCGTGCGTGTTGAGTTCGTAAGTAATGGACTACTGTACTCTTCCGAAATCAGTTCGTTTTCTTATTGGACGTGATCCTAGACATAGATTACCTGCAATAAGAAAATAGCATCACTCCATGTGCAGCAACTACCATAATAACCTACCACCATACCTAAGCATAGCAGCAATTGACTCTTATCCAAGAGCCTGAGACTAGCATATACGGCAATAGCGTAGTGTGAGTAGGTAGGATGCTTTGTCCGCATTGCAACATGGCGCCGAGCCGTGACGAAGTCTTCACAGCTTGTTTAGAGATATTCGGATGAATCTCTAAACAGGCTTCATTGTTGTGCAAGATAGCCCTCGAATCGGTGCATTTAGATGTAGTGAAAATGTATTGATTGTTGATGCGTTAATTCTATATCCTCTTTACTGCGAACGCAAGTTTTCTAACAGTTTTGCCTAAGTCAGGTGTAGTCAGGAGTTTATAATTATAATTCTATAATGATAATTCTATCTATAATCTTATTATAATTCTATATTCCCGTTACTGAGAAGATCAAACATTAATTATTTAAGAACTTTGGGAATTTTTGAAAAAACCCCCTAGAACTTCGAATCCTCTTCCAAGGAGAGTAGATTTCTGCTAATTTACTTCCAATGTGGCGTCGATTTAATTTCCAGGTCAGAATGAGTATGTTTGAATAGCATTTAGTGACATTTGAAGGTCTGTGAATGAAAAATTAATGTAAAACACCTTACATCGAATGCAATTTACGAATTTCCATACTGTTTTATAGTATAATATTTTTTCTATTGGAAAAAATACCAAATTTTCTGACAGTTTTGTATAATTAAAAGTGCATTAGGGTAGGTAAAGAAAATTAGGGTATTATTGAAGTAAATGTTATGATGGAACCAAAATTCCGAACGATATTTGATTCTTAGATTTTGCTTCTTTTTTGCGATCTTTGTAAAATGCAATGCAATAAATATTTTTTTAACTAAAAACGAACAGCGATTAATATTTTAAATACATGACTTTTTGTAACTAGACGTTGAAATGTCCTGTAAAAATTCATAGTAACCTAAATATTGGAATATAGGCTCTGGATCCAATATATTAGATTGGATCTAGAGCCTATATTCCAATATTTCATTTCAGATAGTTAAAGATATTAATAAATTATGATATTCAAATGTAATTTTTGAAATACTATGCACAACCTCTAAAGAAAAGGGTTTATGTAGAACAGACATGGGCAAACTACGGCCCGCGGGCCAACTCCGGCCCGCCGGAAGGTTTTATCCGGCCCGCGGATAGAATTTTAATTTGCCGGTCCGACGGAAATTAAAAGAAAATATGATTTATATATTATATATCCATCTCCTTTTCTACTTTGTTTAAATATTTTTCTCTTACTTTTTTCAAAGGACTGATGATCTTTTTACTTTCTCTATTTTTGTTCTACAAAACATAAATCGACGGAAATAGCAAGCACAGACAGTGTTGGCGCCAGTGCTTCTGGCTTTCGCTAGCGCTCTCTGGTTGTAATGTTCTTTTTTATTTGATTTATTGATGGTATTTCCGGTTTCATTTCTGTTGAAAATCATTCCGTTCTTCGCATTCAACCACATCGCAACGGTGTGTTTCTGTACATTACTCGCAGTGCATATTCTATAGAAGCTATCAATAAACAGACAGCTTTCAATCGGTAAAGTGTTAAAAGCGGAAGTTCTTTGTTAGTTATAGCTGTAGACTGGCGCCAACAAGCGTTATCTCTTTCTCGGGGAGCAGACATATGGGAATCCAATATAGGTGAATTAGACCTCACATGTGGCAGACTGCGCATTTTAAGCTCCAGCCAGCGGCTTTTCCTTTTGGCGCGAGTTTTAATATTATTGATTGCGTATGGAAAGATTGCGGACATATAGCATCATTGTGAATAGAGGTGAAAGTATTGAAAGTATAGCGTAGCTAGTGCTTGTTTGGGTTATTCGTAAAATATTTCAAACCCAAAATGGCTACTAAAAAACGTAAAGTTGATTCAGAGTGCCGTGCTTTTATTGATGAATGGACCTGGAAATATTTTTTTACAGTTGTTAAAGATAAACCAGTGCGTCTCATCTGCAATGAAGCTGTAGCAGTCTTCAAAGAATATAACATTTCCGTCATTTCACATCTAAGCATAAGAATTCCAATTACAAAGCAATGTCCGAATATGAAAAAAAAAACAAAAACAAAATGTAGAAAGTCTTTGTAAAAAATTATCAGGCCGACAAAATTTGTTCAAGAAGGGAAACACTATCCAAGAAGCAGCTACACATGCAAGTTACATTGTAGCATACAATATTGCTAAAAATAATAAATCTCTCATTGATGGGGAGTTCGTTAAACAATGCATGCTCCAAGTTTGTGATGTTTTATGTCCAGACAAGAAAAATAATTTTCAGACTGTAAGCTTATCTCGAAAAACGGTGACTTCTAGAATCGAAGCCATCGATAAAAATTTGACATCACAATTAGAATCAAAGATTGGCCAGTTTAAATTTTGCTCCATAGCTACGGATGAAATCACTGATATAAATGATACTGCTCAATTAGTATTATTTATAAGAGGTGTTGATGAGAACTGTGAAATTACCGAGGAACTGGCGTGCATGCTGTAAGGTTTCCTTCCCGCGAGCAACGTTCCCATGAGAAAAAGAGTGCCGTCCCTTTTCATATTGGCGGCAAACTGCAGGACAGTTGCACCTGGACATCGCTAACGAGACGTGCGCAAAGAAAAGGACTTCACACAGAGGGCCGCCACAATGCCGAGGAATTAATCACTGTCAGCGAACACATTAGCGGTACCCTTTGGTGTCACCCCTAAATAGGCCGGTGGTGGCGAAACTCAAGAACCTTCCCATAATAGGGGTTGACCACTAGGAAGGTGAGCTGTTGGTCAACCAGCAGTACCATTATCCAGTGTAGGAAAAGGTAGGCGAAGCTCCACTCCCTGAAGGGATGAATGAAAACTGAATGTTCGAGGAGAGAGGAGGACGGAGGGAGAAAAGGATTAGGAGTTTCGAACTGGGTTTCACCGAAGAGAGCTGTGTGATCAGCTCGGATTGAAAGTCCCGAATTAATTCGGACTTTGGTAAGCAACCCCGAGGAATCGGCATTCCCCGAACTCTCGGCTCATCAACTTGCGAGCACTCCTGGTAGTCTCGTGGTTCGGTATCATGTTGATAGGTGGAAGCTATCCATCCTGTGATTAATATTCTTTATGGAGTAAGTGCCCATGGAACTTTGACGTTTCGAACTATGATGTTGTTGATCGACTTTGTATATACTCATATTTAATCCAGACTTCTCTGCTAGAAGTGTCTCTTAATTATTGCTGTATTAATAAAAGTACTTAGGCCAACCTAAGCTTGAATTTATTTGGTCACACCTAGGCCAAGACATTACAATGCGTTCTTTAAAGAGAACTACAAAGGGATGTGATATTTTTCGTGAATTTCAGGAAGGGCTTTTAACTTTGAAAGTGCCTATAACAAATATATGTAATATTACGACCGATGGAGCACCAAATATGACAGGAAAAAAATCTGGATTTCTTGGACTCTTTAATCAAAACTATCCCGGGAACAATGTTGTTTTTCTACATTGTGTTATATATCAAGATGCTCTGTGTAAATCTGCATTGAATTTGAAACCCGTGCTTGATGCAGTCGTGAAGCTTGTAAATACTATTCGATCTCGTGGGCTTACTCACAGGCAATTTCGAGATTTTCTTTAGTCCGTGCAATCTGAATACTCTGATGTACTGTATTAAACGAAAGTAAGGTGGCTTAGTGCAGGATGTGTTTTCGAGCGAGTTTGGCAGCTGAAAGACGACATTGTGTCGTTCTTCCATGAGAAACAGTGTTCTGCGGAGTGCGAAATGTTAGAAGATACAGAATGGCTTTCGGACTTTGCATTTTTCACAGATCTTCTTTGTCATATGAACAACTTGAATGTTAAGATGCAAACGAAAAATCAATTTATCGACGATATCTGGGCCCATCTGAAAGCTTTTAAACTAAAACTTAATCTGTTTGCTGGGCAGCTAGCTAAGAACGACTTGTCTCATTTCTCGAGGTTAAATTTAATACCCTCAGTAAATGAAGAGAAGCTTAAGAATTATGAAGATGGCTTGAAAAGACTGCATTTTGAGTTCGAACGCAGATTTCAAGATTTCAGTGCCATTCAAACAGAAATGGATATTTTTACCATGCCTTTCAATGTAAATTGTGAAGCAGTGAGGTCAGATTTGCAGCTTGAATTAATTGAGTTGCAATCTAACAATCATCTCAAGCAGTCGTTTCTAAATATGCCAAAGTTAGAGTTTTACAAATCATTATCGAAAGTAAGTTTCCCAAATTTAATATCTCACGCCCAGAAAATCAGTGCTATGTTTGCTTTATCTTATACATGTGAACAAGTGTTTTCAACTATGAACCTTAGAAAGAATTATTTCAGAAGTAGACTGACAGATGAGCATTTAGCCTTGTTCCTTAGAATCAGTACATCTCACTTCGAACCTCAATATAAGGAACTTTTAAAAATGAAATCGCAATTTCATTCATTCAAAATTTTAGAAAAATTTATCTTGGCCCGCCAAACTTTTTTTTCCGATTTTTTTGCCCGCGACCGAAAAAGTTTGCCCATCCCTGATGTAGAAGAATCGTCAAAGTCTTAATAAACATTTAATTCCGCCATCCACTTTTACTACGGCAAAACTAAACATTTTTGGTAATTAACAATTTATCTTGGAAAAGGTATAAAGGTCTAGAAAAAAAATCAGAATTCTTTTGATTCTGTAATAACTAAATATTTTTGACAAAAAGTCAAAAGAAAAAAAACCCATTTAAACAGAAACAATCTACAGATGCTCAGCTTTCAGAAACTACAAATAATACAATTATTTTAGTTCATGAGTTCAAATTCAGCTAAAAATATATGCATAAATAAAAGTTTTTACGAAATGAAATAAAACAGAGTCAAAGATTTAGTCAATTCTTTTTACCTATTCAACACCCAGCAATTCAATAGTTTAACTAATTCCGTCCAATTAGCAATGAGGAAAGCTAAGGGATGCTTTTAGATTTCAGGAACTGTTACAGTAATTGTATTGAAACACATCGGGATCTCACCCAGAGCACGTTTCATGACTACAAGTTTCATTCAGTCGCCAAAGGCTCCCAGTTTCTTAAGACTTGCCCTACACATCACTTACCTGTCTGATTAGGATCTTCAGCGTATAGGATGGATTCCTTTTTTTCTCCATGAAAACAGTGAGACGAAGAGGACGTAAAAATGATGAACAATGTGAATGAAGGAAGCAGACCATCTTTTTAATAATGTATAAAGACCATCTAAAGTAAAATTAACTGTGACAATTAGCTGTGAACGAGAAACAAACACAAAATTAGCGACATTCATTGTAATTATGGGATGCCGTCAGCAGAGAAGACAATAGAACCATGTGGGTCAAAATTGTTTATCTGAAAATAAACTTTTCCGGATCTTGATTTGTTATTTGAATATGATATAACGTATTTAAAATCGATAGATTTTTATTAAGGTATAGTTACTTTTCAAAATGATTATCTTACGCGAATTAGTTTCGTTTATGTAAAACGGGATAAAAGAATATTGATGTTATATGCAAATGCATACGAATAGTTGCAGTTTATATTTTGGATAAAAGAATTAACACTATTTGTGCCGACATTTCACCGATGCATTGAAACTGCCATTGCAAAAACGGTCATCTGACCGGTCGCGGTAGGTTAAGTGCTAATATTTTCATCATTAGTGAAGTTGAATAATTATGTTTTATTTTAAACGCATATGTTAATTATAAAGAAAAAGCTACATTTTCCCCAAAAAAATCTGAATTTCTCAAATAAAAGACGGTTGTTTGAATATTATTTCTACGATTTCTCTTTCAAGCCTCAAATGATGTTTTAAATCACTGAGCAAGGCCTCCTAAAAATTCGCCATTGCAAAAGAATCCTACTAAATCGGTTCCAATTTTTTTCTTCTAATTTTCAGATTTAGATCTAAGTAATCCATGTTAACAATGATAGTAAATAAAGCATAATTATCTCACAGTGTTGTTCCTATGAAAGCATTTGCTTGTGTCCACCTGTGGTTTAGTGCGTTAAGAATGGCATAGTATGGATGAGGAACAAGAATTGAATGCAGAAGATTATGGGTTTTATTCTCTGACCCTGCTCTTAGCATCATTCAAAAACTGGCAGATAGATTTTCGCTTTAGACTTGGTCGGGCGAGAGGTTTTTCATGGATTTCTTCCAAGCGGAACACAAACATGGACCAGATTAGCTAAGTGAGACTTCTATCTCAGGTACCTCCTAGGTTATTGAAGGTCGCTTGAGCAACCGAAGATGCCATATCAACCCCTTTGTCTTGAATGGATAGATATGCCAGACGAAGTGGGGTAGAACCAGTACCACCATTTATGTTCACTTGATATAAATTAAATACGCAGCACAAATTTAATTTTGGAATCCATTACGCATCTTTCAGAATGAAAAGGACTTGCCGTCGTAGCCCAGTTTGAGACAATTTGCAGTTATATTTTAGACTAGCTGCCTTTAGCCACCAGATTGTTCACCCGGAATATTGGCCAACCTGTCTGTTAAACAATTTATATTGAATGCATAACTATCTAAAATTTTCCCTTTATTACTTGAGAAGATTGAAAAATAACAATTTAATGAAAATTTATGCGAAATCGATTCACCTATTTCTAAGCACCCTTTCAAAATAAAAGCGTTTTAATATTAAGTGTTTTGAATTAAATATCGAAACATGGTGAAATTTAACAATAAAAATTAACACGTTTGGAAATATGCGAAATATCTCCATCATTATGTATATTGCATGAAAGAATAATATGACACTTTTTGGAACCAAAACGTCATAATCTAAAAATGAAACTAAGTTTTTGAAAATACTGTCATAAAAATATATTTATTAAAAAAATTAAAAAGCGAACTAAACGTCAGAAATTTCCATGCATTAAATTTTATGAATAGTAATTTTTTTT
This sequence comes from Araneus ventricosus, assembly GCA_013235015.1. Classification (NCBI taxonomy): domain Eukaryota; kingdom Metazoa; phylum Arthropoda; class Arachnida; order Araneae; family Araneidae; genus Araneus; species Araneus ventricosus. The sequence goes on from BGPR01002661.1 coordinate 97,868, forward strand.
GCCGTGACTTCTAAGTTATAATGTTTAAAAGAGAGAAAATAAATCAAATTGTAATAACTGGGAAATAATTAATGAAATTAAAAATCTGTAATTAGAAAGCAAACCCAAAAAAGTGTCTGTTATAATATTATAAAAGTATTAATTTAAAAATGGTACGAAAAAAATTTCACTGAACAAAACTTTTCAAATGAATAAAAATGTCTTCATTCAATGAACTTGAATTGAAAGACGTATTTAAAAGTATATAACTTCCATCTGCAAGAAAGTGAAAATCTGGAAGTAAGTAAATGCATCAAAGAACTCAAATATTGTTAATAGTGGCTTTAATAGTGGGAAAATAATATCATTAAATGATGCGATGAAACAGTGAAATTAGGTTTAATTTCCTCTCAACGATGAAAAATAAAATTATAATTGAAATTGTTGTTCGTATGAAAAAATAATATTAATCTTTTTTTAAATTAGAGAAAAAAATTGCATGGCGTTTAAGCTGTAAAAATAATTTTGGTGTAAATTTGGCGTAATAATAAAATTAAACTTGGTGTAAAAATAATTTCTGTACAATAGTTCTTTCGGAATTATCAAGGAAAGACGAGAAAATTTTGATTAATTTTTAATTAATTAAAATTTAAGGAAATTTCTCTCTGAGGTGCAGAAGCCTAGCCTCCAAACTATGTTAGCTTTTGGTCCATCGGTCTGCTCCGTACAGTGACAACACACACACACACACACACACACTTTATTATTAGTATAAAGATGACTATCGACAGCGTTTAATACATGTGAATTGGCTCCATGAAAACTCTTAAACACATACATATGTATAGACAGAATTTTCAGAAGGCCTATCTCATTCCTTCTAGGATTGCAGCAGTGAACTTAGGATTTTAGTCTTTAACAGACTTCATGCATAAATAGTTAGTCGAATTACTATTAATTAACTTATTAATAACAGATGTCGTGTTTAGAATTCAGTAGAAATTATCTTCGTTGTTACTTAACAAACAGTAGAAGAATTAGTGAGTGAGCTTTGGCAATATACTTTAAATGGTTAAATTACACATAGTCTTCGTAAATTTATTATTTTGTTATGTTTCTTAAGTTCCAAGTAATCCATTTTATAATTCAGTTATCATGTTACTAAAATAGTATAGAAATTACAGACAGGCTTAATTTTCATCTATTCTGAATTCGATAAAAACTTTTAAAGAATTTCTGTAGAGAATTTCATGCATCCCTCTTAAAAAATAATACCACTATTGAAAAAGAAGTAAATCCTTATGAGTCATATCATACAAAAATGTCATACTTATTATATTATTTTCAAAATATAAGCGTGAAGGGGACGTCATAGAATCTAGATTTCCATTCATTTCGACAATGTCAAAAATTGATAACAAAATATAAATTTGAGCATAGTTATGTCCATTATTTTTTATATTTATTAAATCCGAAAAAAATTATTAAACAGTTTTCATAATTGTGTTCCCAACAGAGTAATTGATTTTAAATTCACGATTTCATTTTTTGGAATTTTTCTTCAAATGAATGTGGAGAAAACGTGTTGAAGGGTATATAGCGTTTTGCCAACAAACTTTTGTAATAATGTTGCTCTACTTCTCTCACGACTTAACTGAACCTCCCTTCAACAATACTTTTAATTCCCAAATGATATAAATAAAGCATATTAGCATTCGTTTCGGAAAAAAGAAAGCTATAATATTTACACCAACAAGTTTTCAATATTTTTGTCATCGTAAAAATTCTTGAAGTTTGAATGTTCATGAAGTTATTCATATATCTTACAGAGCATGACCCGTAAAAATAGCCAGGGCCATAAGAGCCCCGACAAAATAGCCCAATACAAAATAGTCCCTACAAAACAGTCAATACAAAATAATGTTTTTAATGATTTTGTCATTCAGCATTTGAATTTGGGTTATTTTGTCAGGGTTATTTTGTCTTTGGCTATTTTATCGGGGCTATTATTATTTTGACGGTGTACCCTTACAGAGATTCTGAATTAAAATGGGATTATGAAAGAAAATGTTATTAACCAATTCACAGCCATCTACGAGATATCTCGCACGTTGCGCTACAAGTTTTCCTTTAAAATAAAATCTTGTCGCCCAGGGCAAAACGCTTTAAATGTTGCTGGCAGTGAATGGGTTAATCTTGGCATTCTGAAACATTTTTGCATTATCTAAAAATATTTATGCATTTAATTAAAATTGTTATTATCTTTTTATTAGAACAGAATGTTTCTCTTTGAGGTCGTTAATGAGTTGAAGAAATTATATTCAAACTAAAAGTGAAAGTGAGAAATTTTTTTAAAAAGCTAAGTATAAGCTATTGTAGGCGTTTTGAAAATGGTGATACATTGTGGAATGTCTCTACTGCTAGAAAAGAAGCATATTTAAGTGTAGATTGAATAAGTATTTGCGCTCATTAATAGTAAGAAAATAATGCGAAATAAAAAGAAAATAGTCAAACAACTGATTTAATATAATGGATTTTAAGTTGTCTCTGTAATTTCAGTCTTCGGATAAAGGTATTAGAAAATTCATGTAATCCTTGTCGATTTGAAGTATGGACTGTACATAACTAAAACGCAAGCAAGAGATCGGCTTAAAAGTGGTAAATGTATTTACAAATATAATGGAAAAAAAATGTGTTTTTGTGTGTGTGTGTGTTCTGTAAAGTAGAAAGTAACTGATTTATGGAATACCTGGAACTGAAAAGAAAGTAGTAAAAGCGTGCTGCGCTGAAAGATATCCTCTAAATAAATTGATTTAATCACATGATCACTGAAAAATTGATTTAATCACATTTTTAATTTTTAGGCAATGTTTAGAAACTTCTTTCTTATGATATTCATTGGGGAATAATTTCCTTACAGTACTGTTTTCAGCTCCTCACGCTTTACAAATTTATTTTTCAGCTCCCTACTTTTTATAAAAAATTACTTTCTAGTGCGCTATTCAAAAAGTTTTTTAAAGTTTTTTTTATTTTTATCATTTCTTATTACTTTTTAATACAGTAGTCGCTGCTTGTAGTGATCATGAATGTAACAATCAATCGGTTGTACTGATCAAAATAGCGTGGAATGGATCTCCTGTATCTGAATATGTAGAAAATCCACCGGTTCTAGTGAACAATAATTCGCTTGCAGTGATCGATTTCGGTGACGTGACGTCACGGAACATGAGGACAATGACGATGAAGAGGAACTAGAAGAGATACCACCTTCAACCCATGAAACTCCACAAGCCTTTCGTACTTAAAGTCCAATATCGTGCCGAATCTTTTGATGAGCATTTCTCAAATGAACGGTGTATCCAACAAATGCTTGGAAAAAAAGGTTACTTTTGGTAACTTTTTAAAGAAAGTTTAAAAGATTAAATATTTTTTTTTCAATTCTGCACATTGTAATGCTTTTTTTGCTAGTTAAAACGAATCAGCGCATACCAACTATGTTGTGTGGTCCATTTTTCTGTTACCTTGTATACCTGTAGATTTGTATTATTTTTAAGACATTGTACGTAGGTAGGTAAATGTAGATAGTTAGTACTGCATTTCAAGTAGGATGCACTGATCATTACAAGCGGTATATTGCTACAGCTACCACAGTATATTTCTTAATTCATTATTAGGATGTAACATAACTATTTTTGTTTTTTGAATGCTTGCATATCAAAGCGTCTGTCACGCTCTGGCCATTACTGTTGAATTCGAAATGCTATATGAAAGGTTATACATCTATCTATAATCTATACTCGCCCATCCTTCTTTATGCCCATTTACGATCAGATGATGGTGATACACATAGAGAAAATTTATGCACCTTGAGGCATTATTTTAAATTAGGCCTAAAGCCACTGAAGTTGCCCTCAAAATTCGTACATTTGAAGAGAATGACATGATTAGTGAGCGAACAGCTCAAAACTGGTGCAAATCTTCAAGGAAGAACACTGAACGCTTGCGATCTAATTCAGAAGTGGAATACCGGAAGCTGTGAATTTTAAGGAGTTGAAAGAGAACATAGACAAGAATTCACCCACTGGCACCCAAAAACTTGCAAGAAGGCTTGGACATTCCATGGACACTATATACAGGGTGTTGCCGAATTCGACCTACAAATTCAGAGGGGTAATATTAGGCATCAAGAGGATGAAAAATTACCATAGAACATAAGGTCGCAAGCTACGTTTAGTCGGTGAAAATCGCAAAAATGCAGGGTGTCCGAGAATTGTTGTACACTATTCAAAAATCAATTTAAAAAAAAACTAATAATGTTTCAACTGTGAATTTTTTTTAAAATGAAAGAGCAGTTTTAAACATTTTTTCCAGATAGATAACACGCCGTTTTGATTATCCAGGGGATCGTAAATTATTGAAAATAAAAAAATGCTTAGAGCCATTTTCTGCAAAAATATTAAAACTGGAAGAAAATAAAAAACATGAAATTGTAGGGAATTTTACGCTCTTTAATTTGTTTAATCACATGTAGTGTGAAAACTGAATAGTTTTTGAGATATTCAAGAAAAATTAAAAATGGCTTCTGCTGATCAGAAGCCAATCTGTGTTTTCTGGTGCCTTTAGAGTTTTGCAGTCAACCCGTCTTCTTTGCATTCTACTGTGAACAACTGGACAGGATGTTTTCTACTTAAAAATGGAAATACTCTCCTTATTTCCACAGAGAGAGAGTTTTTCTGACGAGCGACAATGCTAGACGCCACAGATTTCGAATGACCTAGTGCAAAGTAGAGGAGTTTGAAAGAATGGAACTTTTACCACATCCATTACATATTCCGAATACGAAATCGAAAATTAATTGACAACGGATAATTAGGTTTCGAAAATACGGTAAACTCCGATTAACCTAAACCCGGGTTATCCGAAATGCCTCTGCAATCGCAAATTCAATAAACATGTACTGCACGGAAATAATCGCGAAGGCGAGACTTTTTTCCAACGATATCCCCCATTTTTTCTTTTGAGCCTCCCCAATAAGGTCAGTTATTAATTTTAGAATACTAAATTTATTTTACTAATGGGTATTAACAATTACGATATTGTTTACCTGTGCCTGTCAAGCGATTTGCGCCAGACGGAGGGTTAGCTTTAACAAAGAACGTAAGTGTAGCTCACAAAGAGAGTTAAGAATTCGGTTTACTCTCAAAACATTTCAGAATTGAATGCTGCAGCAAGATAAAAAATAGTGATAAATGTTCTTGGCTTAACCGAAAAAATTGTTATCCGAAACGCCCCCCCCCCCGTTTAGTTCGGTTAACGGGGGTTGTGCTATTTTAATATATTGTGCTACCATAGGAAACACACAACTGTACAAGATTTTATAACTCTGGTGCATTAAGAAGTGAGTGCAAAACCGATAACAAAGTGCTATATTTACAGACATGAAATAAGTGAAGTTAAATGAAAGTGTCTGAAATAGGAGAATCTATATTATATAGTTTTTAAATCTATATTTATAGGCATTTGCAAAGAGTTTCACAGACTCTTTGCAGATGCCTTCCAAATATCAATAAACAAATATAATATTGCTTTACAAAGAGGTACGTTTACGATATTGCAACTGAACAAAAGTAACCGATATGCTAATAGTAAAGCGCTTTACAATTCTCAGCTCATTAAGGTTCCCCTTCAATTACCTTGGCGTAGCATAGCCAAATATGGTTCTTGCGCCATTAAAAACCATGATCATAATACGTCAATCGCCTTTTCTCACTGTATCAGAAACCTATAATTTGTTGGTATGCTTTCGTGTAAATCGCGTTAGACTGAAGCGACGAGATGTCAGCATCCAGATATATCTTTTGTCAATAATTTGAAAAGAAATAGAATTGGAGTCTTCGATTCCGGCCCATTCTTCGCAGAGCCTGAAGTTTCCGCTGATTCCCACTGTAGACTTTTAATGCTAATTGATTAGTGATCATGATTACAGCATCAGATAATCTATTTGAAAATAAAGTAGATTAATTTACCATGAATTGAAAACACATGACTATTTAAAGCAAACGAATTATTTTAACACATAATCATGCTGTAATTTACAAGTTATTTAAAAAATTAATTGAAGCATTCAGTTTCAGAAATAATAAATAGAAAATCAAATTATACACTTTCTTGGCTTACAGTGCATTTTAAATAAATTGAACATAAATTATTAGTAGGTAATCTCTAAACATATGTATCAAATCACTGAATTTTCGAATTAATAAACTTCCCTAAGGTCATTTTTAGGAATTAATACAACAAAAATTTCTGAGACTCTCTAGTATTCTCCGAGTTTTTATCTGGAATGAAACAACATCATCATCAACAAAAAATCGCTAGGTAGAGAAACTTTTAGACTATAGAGACACTTTTTTCTGAAAGGTTACGTTTGAATTTTGTAGAGGAAACTAGGGATACTTGACACTAGAAGATTTTCTTAAATTATCAGACAGCTAGTAATTTGTAAATCCATTCCTTTTGGTCATATGGTGCAGTGGAAGGAAATTCTATTCCAGTCTGAAAAGCCATTGTAATGGTGTGTTGGTGAATAAAATAGTTAATTTTCCATTTTTCAGTTCTCTGTGTATTTGACCTTCCCTTGAATATATGACGAAATTAAAATATTTCTAAGTTTTAAACGTACTTCAACCTATATTTTGATATAGGTTGAAAGATGTTATAGGTCTATGTTGTGCAGTATTTTAATTCTAAGTGGTTTAGTATTTAAATTATTTAGAAAAGTCAAGTTAGAAATACTTGATCCTAGCCAGTTAGGAAGATTTGACCCTATTAAAAATCTTCACAAAACAAGAGTAATGTAGGTATCGTTTTTGTTTACTACAACTTCTGAAGTCCAGTTGGTACTTCCACTTTCTGGAGTGATCTTCAATTTATCAGTTTTCTGGTGTGGCGGAGTTTGTCTCCGATATGGCAATATAAACAATCAAATTGGATGGCTGTACTAGCAACCCTTCACCTTGATTATAGGCGCTATTGCTAGTGTTTTAGGTTGATGAGTTTTATATGAGAATAATCATTTAATAATAGTTTGTAAATAATTATTTAAAGAATAAAATTTATTTTTAACATGATAATTTCAATTGATAAAAATAATTATTTATCAAGAATTTAAAAAATAATTGAAATTCGTTCATGAAAACGTTTATTCGTTTAACCTCGCCTGAAAATAAACGAATTTTATTAATTTATTATTTTAACAAAATTCCTTTGCAGAACTGTGTACAACCGTTTGATTTTATTCAACATTTCGTCATTTCAGTTGAGATTTGCTACGTTAAAATTTTCTTCATCTCGTAGATTTTTCTTCTTCTTGCATCTGTTTTGATCAAAACATTAAGAGAAACAGGTAAGTCTATTAATCTTTTCCAATTTTTTTTTGTTTTCAGAAACTTTTATTTAGTTTTTTTCTTTTCATTTTGATGCTATCTGATTATGATAACTGATAACCGACAATTCTACAAGGCGTTGGTGAAGTTATTAGGTTTTCAGTTTCATTGCTATAATTTTTATTATTTAATTAATTTAGTCATATTTTAATTGTTTATTTAATTTTGCGCTGCAACTAGATTTTTATTTATAGCAATTGCGTTTTATAGATACTATATTATTTAACTTTTAAAATTAGTTTAATTAATATTTGGTGACAATTAAGGAAATGAAGTTTTGGTGATTGCAGACCATAACGTCTTAAGATAAAAATTATATAAACTTAAAACATTTCGTTTAAAATTCAATTCTGGCAAATTATTTGTATTATCTCAGTTAGTTAGAAAATAAAAATTAATCATCCTCATCAGACGTTTAAAATAAAAACCGGAAATCATATATTTCGATAGTGATAAAATCACCACTTTAAATTATTCAATATTTACATTTATATCGGTGTTCCTATTTTAGAAATATCTTTGTGTATCTTTTAGTCTTCAAACTTAGTCGCCTCTTTAGATATTTTTAGACTTTCTAGGAGATTTCTAGATAAACAGTTTCTCTAACGCTTAGCCCTTTATTGTAAAAGTAATATTCCGAAACGATGGATCTAATATGTTCTAAATAAAGCCTTGACAGAAGTATTAAATTAAATGCATTCCAATAAAGAAAAGTACCTAACGGGAATTTCCAATAACTAATTATTTCCTAATTTTCAAAACTATTTATTAAAGCTTGAGTTTGGAGAATAAATAATGAAAGCTAAATGCGAAATGTGTATTCAAATGAAAAGATTGCCTTGTATAAATGAAAAAGAACAATTTATTCAACAGTTTACCCCGTTTAAGTTATTTATAAAAATAAAGTTATAATTTTTAGTAGTAAATTAAATTTCTTTCTCATAGAACAGTCTAAAGAAATTTCTATTTTGTCTAGATGTTAAAAAATCATTCAAACTTCAAAAAATTCTAGGCAAATTGAGATGTATATCGACGTAATTTATTAGACTCGTATCGTAATTTATTTGATTATAATTCATCGTAATTTGATAATATCGATATAAATTTTTGTAAAAAAATATAGACATATTGAAATATATCTCGTCCAAAAATAAATTATGCTTAAAAAATGAAGAACAATTTTTTAAAGATTTTCCTGTAAGATCCGAACTGTTCAGCTGATCTTAAGTATGTTTTAACATTATAATGTAATTTTTGTTGTTTTGAAAGAGAAGGAGGGGGGGGGGACCAAACATATTACTGAATTTAATATTACTGTGGCTTTTTTTTTCTTGTTGTTCATCAGGCACTTTTTGGAAATTGGTTTTAATCGCAGTTACAATAATAGTGTTGATATTTATTTTTAGCTGAACGAATTATTCTTCATTATTTTTAAACGAAATATTTACTTGGGCATCATTATGTGCTTTTCTACAAAAATATCATTGGCTCAAGGGGAAATGACATTTAGATAATTTTCATTGTTCATTTTTTCCCAAATATGTTGATTTCAAAATGTATAGATGGTCTGTCGCAATATCGTAATAGCCTGCAGATTTCCAATTTGCAATATTCTCGAAAAATGTTTTTTTTGTTAAATAAGTTTTAAATTCATTTTTTTATATTTACTACGCTTTTCTGATATTTCAATATATAGTGATCAATGCACTTTGAAGAATGCAGTCTGTAAAAAGCATTGGCTAATAAAAGTAAATTCTTTGGTGGGAATTTGTGTTTCATCTGTTATTTTGTAATAATCATATGCGTCTTTGTTTGCTTTGGTGCTTTTAGGAAACATGTTATAAGTTTCTTTTTTGGTATACTTACACATTTTTCTTTATATTTTTCGTAGCAACAGGCTGTCTACAAGATAAGTGAAAAATAAAGCGAGTTATCATTAAAATCAACTACTAAGCATTAAATATTGAATGATTTACCATTTAAACTGGAATTAGATAATTCTTCTCATAATCTGGGGAAAAGATCTGGTGACATTCATCTTCTCCAATTTGTTTTTGAAAGCTTCAACAAAATGTATGCAAAAAGAAATTATACAACTGATATTCAGTAAGATTTTGAAATCCAAATATATAACTCCTGCAGTCAACGTTTTGATTGATTACTGTTGTTTTGAGTTTTGTGCCTGTGTTATCTCCGTCCGTTAACATTTTATTGAGAAGTCCACTATTTCATATGTTTCAATCAAACAAATTTTTAATTTTGTAGATTCGTTCTACCTTAGTTATACGCATGAAAATTCGATAAGCTTGCTTATATCATATCCAGATAAACTATAGGAAAGTTTCTTCCATTAAACTGATCACTGATGTCAAACTATATGCATTTTCCGAGTACTCTTGCGCCGAAGAACGATTACTTCATGTATAATGGCACTCGATTTAAGGAATTCTAGTATGAAATATTTTATGAGTGCTTACATGCATATCCATTTTAGAAATAATGTTCTTGTCCCATAATATGGTAAGTACTCCTAATGCGAAATAATAGCGGTAAATGCTGGAATAAGTTAGCAAATCCTGAGAAAAAGCTGCTACAAGAATACCAAGCAGGTTTGTCGTTTTCTTTATTTTGCAAGTTAGATCAATTACATAGGAATTTTGAAATGTACATGAAACTAATTGATTTTTGTGAAAAGTAGGAATTTTCGGTTATCTGCAGAGAAAGTGCTTATCAACGCATTGCACAACTGCTTTACTAAAATATTATGAAATCTGGAAGATATTATTATCGAGTGAGAAATCAGAGAATCATTCTCAGTATTTTATTAACTGTTGTTCATTTTTCATATTTAATTCAATTATTTAGATAATAAAAATGGCTGTGCTTGGAGAAATTCATAGGGTAAGTGGTGCCTGGAATATAATCTGATATTTTCGCCTCTAGTTGCCATCACTGGCTTAGCAAATGCAAATGGTGACGGGGACATCGTATTATTTTTTCACCTTGTCTTTATATTTGGCTCTAAAAAGTGACATAAAGGCATTAACATTTTGTATCCATGACGTCGCCTACGACTAGTGCCCGAGGCACCTTTACCGCGCTTGTTCCCTCGTCGGAACGCCACTGCTGAAGCTTGTCTACTGACATAGTTTTTTTCCTGTTACTGGTTGAACAATTTCAAAAGTATTGCTTAAACTTTTACAAGGTCATTTTTAAAATGACTGAGGAAAATCAAGGACGTTCCTTCATCGTCCAGACCTCAGACTTTTGCATTTGCTGTTCCGTTTTTCGATTACAGTTAATTAATTAATTAATTTATTTATTATTGAACATGACAAACTCCTTTATGCTACAAATGTACAACATGAGGCTTACAGAAGTAAGTATACAAAGCAATTCAGTCTTTGAAAGACAATTCTTTACACAAAAAATTTTTAAAAAAAGTAAAGAAGAAAATTAAAAGAAGAAGAGAACAAAAAATAAGGCAAAATAAAGAAACGGAGAAGAAAATGCAAAGTAAATAATAATAAAATTAAATAATAAAATAATAATAACAACAGAAAATCGTACTGAACTCCGTCAAGAAATGAAGATCAAAATTATACAGAACGCCACTGCTGAAACTTGTCTACTGACATAGTTTTTTTTCTGTTACTGGTTGAACAATTTCAAAAGTATTGCTTAAAGTTTTATCAGGTCATATTTAAAATGACTGAGGAAAATCAAGGACGTTCCTTCATCGCCCAGACCTCAGACTTTTGTATTTGCTGTTCCGTTTTTCGATTACAGTTAATTAATTAATTTATTATTGAACATGACAAATTCCTTTACGCTACAAATGTACAACATGAGTCTTACAGAAGTAAGTATACAAAACAATTCAGTCTTTGAAAGACAATTCTTTACACAAAAAATTTTTTTAAAAAGTAAAGAAGAAAATTAAAAGAAGAAGAAAACAAAAATAAGGCAAAATAAAGAAACGAAGAAGAAAATGCAAAGTAAATAATAATAAAATAAAATAATAAAATAATAATAACAACAAAAAATCGTACTGAACTCCATCAAGAAATGAAAATCAAAATTTCATTAATCAAGGAATCAAAATTATACAGAAGTAAAAGGTACAAAATACTTTCAGGGAGAAAAAAGAAAGAAAAAATATATACAAAATAATAAAAAGGGGGAGGATACATAAAATAAAAACATAAGAAAACAAACATCATTATAGTAATATTCAGCAAAACGGTTTTACAAAAGGTGTAGAAATTTTTCTAATCAATAGGAAAAACATTATTTATAATTACAAGTGTGAACAAATTCTGAAAAATAAGAAAGACGACTATGTGTTAATCAATGAAATCAAGACGAAACGGCAATATTTTACTGTATTCTGCATGTTTTCTATGTCGTTTGCCGTATGGAAGAAGAATTGCAACAGTTCCAGTTCAAGCCATCGTTTTAAAGCATTGGACAGAAAGGGATTTTTTTCAAAATATCTGTAAATTAAGTGATAGAAGCTTTTCCTTGTTTTTATCATAAAAGTGTTTTGCCAGCAATGTGTGATGAGCGTAAGAATAGTGCGAGAGAAAGTTTCGTTGCCAGAGAGCTATGAAGTTAGGGATTCTGTCCGTTACTCCATATGCTCACCAACGAAAATATAAAGAAATTCTCATTAGCGAAAATATATTTTACGGTAGAGAGACTATATGTTTGAGGAAAATAAATTTAAAAACTAACTGAATTCTGTGCAGTAGAGAAATGCACAAGACAGTGCTAAGTAAACTCGATATTCAAAAATTTTCCAAATGAATATAGCGCTTGCATGCATTCAAAGTAATTTGCTACCTAAGCGAGGCAGCACGAGGTGTATCAAGAAACCTTCGTTGTGGATTTAAAAAGGTAAAATAACTTTACTTGTAGAAAGAACCAATGCAAACTCAAAAGATGCCAGAAATGCCTTGGGAAAGAGTGTCAATAGATTTATTCGAAAAAATGGAAAATATTATTTAATCCTGGTTGATCATTATTGAGATTATTTTGAAGTTGACCAATTAACTTGTATTACATCAAATAGCATAACCAATAAGTGTAAGCAGCATTTCAGTAAGCATGGCATTCCTAAAATTTTGGTTTCTGACAATGGGCAACAATTCCGCAGTGCTGAATTCGCTAAGTTTGCTAAAAAATTTCAATTTAACCACTCAACATCAACACCATATTACGGCAAAGGTAATGGTAAAGCGGAATCTGAAGTAAAGGTTCTAAAGAATATTATCAAGAAATCCATTAAAGATAAAGATGACACATGGCTCAGCATTTTAACTTCGCGAAATACTCCAACTTTTAACATGAATTCTAGTCCTGTTGAAACACTGATGTCTCGAAGAACTAGATCACTTTTACCAACCAGTGACAAGCTACTAAGACCAAAAGTACATCAATCTGTTCCAGAGAAAATAGATTTGAAAAGGAAAGAAGTTAAGAAATATTATTTCTGTGTTAAATATTATTAACACAGAAATTCGAAACAATTACCTGAATTAGAAATTGGTAAAGAAGTTTTTGTATGCGTACCAACAATATCTAAAAGAGGATGACAAGTAGAAGAGAGGATCAGTTGTAGGAGTACACAATTCAGGATTGTATGACATAAATACAAAAGACAAGACAATTCGTAGAAATAGAAGATGGCTGAAGCAAGCAAGTAGCAATGATGATGGAAACAACTTAAGAGAGGAATCTAATGAAGACACAACACAGAATGTAAGACAAGAAGAAGAGCCGTCGGTGATAGAAAAATCTGAAGACAAAGGAATGCAACAAAGTAACATGAAAGGAAATATACCCAGAATGACAAGATACGGAAGAGTGATTAAAACTCCGAAAAGATATAAAGACTAAATATGAACTGCATGGCTTATTAGTAGAATTAAGTACAATAAGCAATTTTATGAAACTACATAAATGAGGCTCTAAATTTAGTTTAAAATAAGAAAAAAGGAAAGTGTTGTTAAGTTTATGTAAATAATTATATAAAGTGGCAACAGTTAATTTATAATATCTAAGATTAAAGATCGGCAACATTTTGATATGGGGAATATGTAAACAGCTGATAATGAATGTTTTGGTTAATATTCTATTCTATTTATTTATATTAATTACATTTCACAAATCGATTCGATGTATATCAAACACACATTAATCACCATTTATATCCAAATGAATACAAAATATTAGGATTGTGTCTGTCTGTCTGTGAAGATGATAACTTGAAAACGCAACAAGCAAGATAAATTAAATTTATCTTGTTTGTTTGTTATTTATCAACAATTTATCTTGTTTGTTGAATTATGTTGTTTACCTTATTTTGACACAAAAAATTGCAGATTTATACAAATTTTGGTCCCTAGGGTCAACGAGAAAGTCCAAAATGCATACTCGCTTCCTTTCACTATACTACGGAACTAAACTCAAAGCTCGACGTATTGTGTTATTACGAGAAAGTCTACACAGAAAAACATCGCATATGGTTGCTCGCATATTATTCAAAATATAGAAGTGAAACCATATTCAGTTTCAATCCCCAAGTATACTGCGTCTGTAAAACTCGTGCTAAGAGTTGTTTAACACGTCAGAATTGTTTTTGATATTAAAAGATAGGAAAGAGAACTTATGGCATGTTGACGTATCTCACATCGTTGATATCTAAAAAATAGGTAGAAAAAAAATCCTATTATTCTTAACAGTTTTGACTGTTTTAGTGCCTTTTTCACAATTCTAAGAATATGATTTAATACTTAAAAATAATCTGAAAAAGACCTTAGGAATTTCAGAATGAAATACATTGTAAACTTTTCGATGAATAACGTCAAACTGCATGAATCATTCTATGAATAAAGCATTTTGACAGCAAAAAAAAAAAAGAAGCGATCACTACAGATTTGAGTCAAACAACATTGTGTTCGATTTCTGATGACCGAAATAGAAATATGCTTTGAATGAATATTTACAGAAAATTCTTTTTATGTTACGCAGCATTATTAATAATATGTTCGTTAATATTAATGATTTTTTCTTTTAAGCCAGAAAACTCACAATGTATGTAATTAAAATGTACGCACACTTTTTTCAAAAAAAATATCTGACAGTTTTTCGAGATATCCATTTTAATCTATTTTTTCAGCAACACTTTCTGTAACTCTCCATAAAAAAACTGTAAAACTGTAATTCTAATTGGAATCAATATAGTTTTTGTTTTATGCATATTTATTGTTAATTTTGTGCTAATATGAATTCCAACTATTATAATCTCTAACCAATGGCATAGTGGCTTAAGACATATCATGGATGAGGAACACGAAACGACTTTGAAGAAGAATGTGATGGGTTCTATCCTCTGTATATACTCTTAACCAACATTATTAGAAATATGATAGACAGATGACCACTTTAGCAAAGAATTGCTCTCTGTGGTCGGGCTGGCTGGTGAAGATTTTCCAGTTTTCCTCCAAGCGGAACAAACATGTCATCCAATTTTCCCCGAAATTACTCTAGGAAAACCGCCTTTCCCAGAGTATTGCAGTCATGTCAGACTTCTACCTCAGGTACTACCTGGGTGCTCCGAGATCACTTTTAAACAAGCAGAAGATACCAAGCTTCCCTTTTATCGTAAGTTCTTTACTCATAGACTTGGCTAGATATGCTAGACCAAGTGGGGTTGGAACCACCACGATTATAATAAAATTTTGGACTGATACATATGGAGATGATTCTGATTTCTGAAATAATGATCGACAATTTCATTTAAAACCAAATTATAATAAAGAATTATTTTCAAAATCCATTCCACATATTTTTTTGCCAGCGTCGCAACTGCATAACATATGTTTTATTTTACCTCAGTCAAAGGTCACAAATCTGTAACATGCATTTTTTATTAGTTTATAATGACATATTGAACCAAATCTTACATAAAAATAATCAGTTGAGTTATAAATCTATAAAATAGAAAAAAATATATTTATTGTCTGAAGATAAATGAGTCTTCTAAATTTTGAGTGGCTACTGGCTGGTTCTTACGATAGCATAAATACTGAAAATCGATTATGCAATTAGTGAACACAAATATAAAAACTTCAATTATCTTTATATAAATATCACGGAAATAGTAAAACAAATAATATCTTATCACATGGCTATGCATTAAGGCCGGCCGGAAAATCACCTTTTTCGAAATTCGATTCGGCTTCCTGTGCAAAAGTTGCCCCAAGGTGCCAGTAGATCACTGAATTTTTTAAAAGATTTTTTGGTCCAAGATTTGAGATGACGCAAGCGACTTGAAATTTTGATTTCGAGAGGGTTGGTATCAATAAAAACACCTCTAATAAATGAGTCTAATAAAAAAAACCCGCATCAACTATAAGACGCATGAGTTAACAGATACTGCGTGGGTCAAAAGGGAAGCTTCTGTTGCTAATAAGAGATTTAGATCCCATTGGCGATAATGGTCGTTAGCGTTCCAGCCTCCGGGTAATTTTTTGGGACTAAAGAAAATCTATTAATATTGGCTTTCTAGATTGGACCAATATAAAACGGAACACACACAGAAGAGATGAGTGCAAGATTAGTAAAACTTGCATGCAAAAATTAGAGAAAATGCCAATAAAATTTCAGAATACAATTTGTTTTAACTGCGACGGCAATCGAATCATATTCGAATAAAAAATGCGCAGCGGTATTCTTAAGAATCATTCAGATTGATGCTTGCCATACGTAGGTAAACTAACGCAAACTGCATAGGTATGGAACAATTAAACAAAATAATATCAAATGACATTAAATATTGAAATCAAAAATTCCTTTTGGTGCCGACTGAATAACCTATAAGATGATAACCTGAAGCATGTTACTAAATGCTTCATTGCATTGAAGTTCAACAGAACGCCATCCCATGTCCCTGTTCCTGCAACCACTACAGTTGCCGTACCAGTTGGATGAACATAGGACGAATCGAGTCATTGAAGTTAGACAAACAACTTTCAATTTTTCAACTAAATAGAAAGCAGTTCTGGCCATACCAGTAAGCCAGGTCTCATAATAATAATTTTATCAATAAATGATAGTGGTTTCTAAGAAAATAAATTTTCTTTCAAGATGAAAATATTGAAGATCATGTAACTTTCTTCAAATCTAAAAATTGAACAGATTTTTATATTTCAAATCATCTTGAAAAGAGATACATCATCTTTTTATCTTGAAAAGATATCTGTAAACTTTTCATACTTAACTTAATTAACTAACTACTAACTGACTAATATTTAGTGTTAGAATTATTATTTTGAGTCCTTGGCTTACTAATTTTGACCAGAACTGTATATTTTGTTGAAAAATTTAATTTAATGCAATCTGCTTGATTAATTTTAACGCAATGAAGCATTTATTAACATGTTTCAAGTTATTCGTTTGTGAGCTATTCAATCAACCCCAAAAGGAATATTTAATTTCAAAACTTTACTAAATATTGATTAGATTAATTATTCCAATATTATACAATTTGACATTATTTTACTAGTTTCTTAAAAACTTTCAACGGAACACAGTTATAGCAAGCATCGCTCTTGATGATTCTTAAGAATAATTACATTTTATGTAGATAAGATTCGGCTGCTATAATATAAATACAGTGTATTCTAAAATTATATTCGTGCGTTCCTCAATTTTTGCACTAAGTTTTTACGGGTGTTGCACTCTTCTCGTCTGTATATGTTCTGGGTTGTATTGATCTGAAGTTATATAATTGATTTTGTATAATTCTAAAGTGTCGTCCAAAGGACCAGGCACTGCCTGTAATGGCTGCTACCGGTCATTATCATCAATGGGTCCTAAATATTTTATTAGCAATAAATGCAGATAAAAGGGAGGTCTTGAAAATCTTCTCTTTTAACCCACACAGCATCTGTTAACACATGCACTTTATATTTGACGTGTTTTTGTCTATTAGACATTTCTTTTATTTAAAACCCACACCGGTCCGGCCTACTCGAAAGAGTGTAAGGCCTTTAGCAGACCGGCGGGGAAATATAAAATCAATAAAACAATATCAATATGATACGACACACACAGAAGTATCACAAACACAACACAGAACGTTACAAACATTGAAAAAAGGAACAACAATAAAATAAATAAAGTAACCTAAAACACACTCACAAAAAAAACAATACGCCACTGAATCGATATTACACTTAGAGAGAACCATAAATTAATTGAATTTTGTTTGATTTTTATCATCAGATCTGGAACCAACGTTAAAAGTATTCAAAACACTCAAAAGGAGGAGCCCCCAGTATGCATCCAAATGAGCAAAGCGCAAGCACAAGCTCGGCACAATACACCAGTGAAAAGAAGGAGGCAATAAAAATTTTTGTAAAGTATCATTAAAAATCCCACAAAAGAGCATCAAAAACAGACCCCGTGGTCCCTCACCAGTCCAGAAAACAATAAAATCCACCATAGGCCACGTCAGTCAAACAACAATAAAAATACAAGAATAAAATGATCAAATTTTTAAGATAAGAAGGATAAAAACAAGGTTTTCAATTGGGATTCCCCAAGGGTGAATGCTCAATAAAATTTAGTTACCAAAACATTTTAATAAGTCCAGGATTAACCTAAAAACAATATAATCAGTTAAAATTAACTACGTAAATAAAGTGGTAAAAACTTAGGGTAGGGCGCAGGGGTCTATTAGACTTGTTTATGAAATGTTTTTCAAACGCTTGTAGCACCTCAAAGTGTTTTAAAAAAAATCAATGAACTACTGGCACGGAGTTCCAACTTTTGCTCAGTGAACCGAATCGAATTTTGAAAAAAATGTTGGATTTTCTTACCTGACTTACTATGCACGACAAGCCTTCCTAAATTTATCATGAAACCAAATATGATTTCACCTTGAAAAATGTTTTTTTCTTTCCAATACAGTTAATTTAATTTTAATTAAATATGTCAGATGAATGCAAAACATACTAATATATATATATATAATCTACAGCCCGACGTAACATTTGTAAATAATTTGTAAAACTGCTTGTTTCATTATTCATGATGTAATAAATTTACCCCAAAACTGAGAACTGATATCGTATTACAATAATAAAATATTCGAGTTACAATTGTAGAAATTTTGTTAAAATCTAACCTACCGAAAAAACCAAATATTGAATTATTTTTAATCAAAATAATGCTCGAAAAATATCAATTTTCAAATTCTTGAATTTGGCTATATATAATAAACACACTGAATTTGCATTAGCAGTTTAAGCATTCAAATTAATTTTTAGCTAGAAAATCTTAATGGCACATTTCAAAAAGAATTTTGCATGAAATGTTTATTTTTTAAAAAATGTCATGATATATGTCAGAATGGATATGAATGATTTTATTGCAAGAATCATTATATCGCAGGTTTTCCAAGAAATCAGCACAGGTGATAAATATTTTTATTGATCAAATGTAAAGGAATTGAATAGACATACAATTGCTCTGCACAGCTTAGAAGCCCTATATAAGCTTTAAACAATATTGATTTCAGTCTTATCAAGATTCACAGTGGTTATGAAGGATAAACTTTCAATTTGGAGATTTTTCAAACAATATTTTATAGAATCCACAATGAGGACAGATAAAAACATTTTTAGAAATCTAAATAATACCGCGGAGGAAAAAATGCCTTCAAAATGCACGACAATCGCAAATATTTTATTCAATTCATGTTTCGTGGGAAGTATTTGTGAACTTATTTCAAATACCAAAACTTAAATTTTTTAGGTATTTTTGAAGTATCGCGTTCTATGCAATTAGATGGAAGAATTACAAAAGATAAGAACATTGTTCTTAACTCTTTGAACCCGGCTAGAGTGAGAATTCCATTGCCTCAAAACCTGGAGTGAATTTTCGCTCACGAAAACAGAATGGAATCGTCACGTTCTTTGCAGAAATTCCAGGAGGTCGACAACTATGGTTGTCCGATCAGTTGTCAACAAAGAAAGGAACTACATTTTTCCTAAAAAAATTCACCCAGGTGCCCGAAACCGCCTGAATCCGGCTTCTGTCGAACAGGCGGTTTGAGGTGGGATAGGGCTCATAGGGTTAAACCCTAATAAAAATAAAAAATAACTTATACACATTTGAAATTAAAAAATAATCAATTATGAAAAAAGAGAGAGAGATTTTAGAGCATATTTTAAAAGTAGGCTAACAATTCAGTTATTTGATGCGAAGAAAGTTTCCAATTGTTATTGTGATTCTGTTAAACTATTAACTGTCCGAAATTCTGATATATTTTTCACTGGAATAAAACAGAAGCTTTTCTTAAAGCAAGTCAACATTTTTTAAATCTTCCTAAGGGATGACAAATAACTCTTGTAAAAATTATAGATATTTTTAACTATTGAATGCATGACAAATTGACACAAACAACTTTAAAAAAATTCCAATATCATAAACCTGAAGAAATTTCCAGAACATATAATTTAACGAAAATTTCAGCAATAAAATAAATGATTAAATAGAAGGAAACATGTACAAAGAATGTTGTCTGATAATTTGGAAACTTGTAATTAATGACATAATCAAAGTGTTCAAAAATCAACCTTCGACTTTCTCGCATACTTCTACTATATTGCGCTTTTTTTTGCTCATTTTCGCCGTATAGTTAAGAAAATTGAGTATACATTTTGAGCCTCTTGCCGCTGACCCACTGGTCCAAAATCTGGTACGCTTATCGTCGCTTAACATGCAAGGCCACCTATCTAAATTTTTTGAAATTTCAAAGAGGAAGAAGAAACTGAATTTTTCGCAAGCAATAACGATTATTTTTGAATTTTTTTAATACCTTATAAGAGCATGAGATCGCATGTTTCTACCAGATGTGAAAAAAACCCCATAAACATTCGTTATTGATTGCGAAAAATTCAGTTTTTTTCTTCTTCTTTGAAATTTCAAAAAATTGAGATAGGTGGTGTTGCTTGTTCAGCAACGATACTCAATTTTAGTATCAAGGCTATAGAGATATCGACTCAAGAGGAGAAAGAGTCTCTCATGCATATGGATGGACAGGAAGAATTACAATTTTGGAGGCTTGTTTCGTTTCCTAATTATCACGTTCACAGACGGAATAACGAACATAATTACAAAAATGCTTTTCTTCGAACTAAGGAAATGTCTAAAACGTAGAGATGCATCAAAATCACGCCGTCGAAGGTTTGACGACTACAATACTTTTTCTTTGCATTCTTCGCATTCGAGAAAGTACAAAAAAAAACCTTTAAAAGTAGAAAATCCTATAAATAAACCTATTTGAATCAATATACATTTTAGAAAATGTAAAATAATAATATAAATTTCTATACTATTTAGTGATAATTGAATTAAAAAATTTTATGGCACCATTGGTATTATAAAGCTTAGAGAAAAACAAATCGGATCAAGAAATGAAAATACACTCAAACCTGTTTTTGTGCGATGAATAGAGACCGCATAAAAAAACCGCACAAAAATTATAAACAATTTCACAAGTAGCTACAAAATATTTTCACACAAGACGTTAAACATTTTTTTAAAATTTTTTCATGCTGTAAATTTGGGATAACATAAAGAATATATATATGCGTGCATGTGTCTGTGTGTTGTAAAACTGATAATGATGATGTAGTGACCATGAAGTTAAAATCACCGAAAGTAACTTGAAAAAAAACTTGTCAACCTGAAATAAAATATTCATGAGAACATAAGTCGACTTTTCTTGGAAACATCTTTAATCTTTTAACACGATGTTGCTTACATCGTGGATCGTTAAGTTATGTACGTTGCATAAAATGCTTCAGCTTATACACGCTCATGATTCAAATCACACGGAGTAGATGCTCAGTAGTGGCAACTTCCCAATCGCCGTTACTGAGCATCTACTCTGGAGGGAAGTTAAAAGTGGGTGAGTAAAAAATTTATAGACAACTAGAAGTACCGGGAAGTAAAGAAAGTGGACAACAAATTAAAAAAATTTAGCTACAAAATTAGCTAGATATCGCTGATTCTGTTGCTTTTTTATAATTCCTAATTTTAGGCAGCTAAAATAAAATCAAATGTAAAGTGTGTGTGTGTGAGGTGGGTACTCTCTTACTCGATTCTGCAAACGCGTTCAGTTAACTTTACAGAAAGAGCGGAGAAAAGTTCGTTGTTTTATACAAACTATTGAACTTAGAATTGCTCCAAAAATACAACAAATAAATTAAATAGCGACGATGACGATATGCTTTATTTTCAAAAGCAAAGTTACAAGAACACAGAGATTAAATAATTCCATAATATATAATTTTCAACTATATATAAAGTTACAACAGTTATGAAAATTATTTATTTTTTACTGAAAGTTATACGAGGAAGAATCGTTTAGGAAATTTATTCCATGCTTTCTGTGGAGATTTAACTTAATTACACGTCTTTAACTTTATAATATTTCCTTTTTCACATAAAATTCTTTTCTAAAATCCTATTTTAATTTATTGTGCGTACTTTTTAGTTAAAATCTAAAACATTTGCAGAAACGTGATTTTTTAAAAATTCCATTTCATTTCATTCATTTAATATAATACTAAAGAAATTTAAACTAATGTAAAACTAAGAAATATATTTTTTTTATTTAAGTTAGTCAAGCTGGAATACATCATCTAGTAGTCTTGAGGTAATAATATAGGTGCATTATTTGAATAAATTAGCTTGGAAATTTACATTTAGGTTTGAAAATCATATGGCAGAACTTCGAGAGTTTTGTATAAAATTATCTTCTTAAATTTTAAAGAATTCACAATAGTATTATTCACTCGAATTTCTGTTAAAAAATCCTGTTCGCAATCATCCAGGTGATCGGTAAAATAAAATGGCTCTTCATACGAGGAACAATAAAATACAACTATTTTCTTCTGCTACGCAATTGTTTTATCAAGAACATAATTGTTCTACTGAACTGTTGTAATAAAATACAGTTTTCCACTTTTTTTGTACAAAAGCAGAAATCGTTATATTCAATTCCAGCATATGTTTAAAACATCACGTTTACATCTCAGAATAGAACTTGGTTTTCCGAAATTGAAACAACGATAAAATAAACAATAAATGACGCTTAAAATATAACAATAAATGACGATCTTCAATTTAAAATTTGAAAGGGAATACGAGTTTTTTGAACATATACATCTGAGAATTCTAAAATTGTCTCTGTTATGCTTAGGAATGGGGAGTACTATAAATTAGAAGAAACCAATGTATTATCTCAATAACTGTATTGATGATCATATTAACTCAATGACTATGATGATGATGCAAAGAGGAGGCGGGGAGTGGCGGAAGAGACACTTCAGGATGATTGATTTCCTATGTTACTGTTTTGTCGACCCTTTCACGTGAGAGGTCCACCCTTAATATAATTCAAAACTGACGTTAAAACCTACTTATACTACCTACCTACAACAATATGTCATTAGTTTTTACAAAACACTTAACAAACATTAAACTTATGTTATAGGACTGATGTTTGGTTGATCTAACGTTCTTTACAATTTACTAGATGTACTATTTCTTCGTTAAAATAGAATGCTCAATGACATGAAAGTCAACATCTTTCACCTTCAAGCAATGATGCACGTTGCGAGTGTCATCGAAATTTTGGAAAGATGAGTTCCAGTTTATAGCCATGCAAATTTATGAAAATAAGGTACAATTCCAAAGCTCTACGCAAACACTGCTTCACACGTAATTGTTAAAAGAGTCTGAGGGCCGTGGTGGCTTAGTGGTAAGGACTCGGGTCCGGAGGACTCCAGGTTCGAAACCTGATTCCATTGAGGATTCGCCGTGTTCGTGGGATCGTTGAAAGCTAAATCGTATGTTGGGGGCCAAACGTCCTCCCGCTGGTGTGGTGCGGAAGTTTTTAGAGAAGGAGGCGCCAGCTCAGGCCTCATCTGACCGCTACCCAAAGTTGCGAGGTCCATCTCAAAATAGCCCTCATGCTGTTTCGAAAGGAGACGTTAATAACACTAAACTAATTTAAAACGCACTAAATAACAAAAGCGACGCCTGAGTCAATTTCCCACACTCCAAATTTCAACATCGCACTAGTAATTTTGACAATGGCAGATCTAGTGTGCGATCTAGTAGAAATATAAAAGGAGGACAATTAGAATATATGATGCAATTGCGTCTCCATCTGTAGCACAAATTTTGCAGAGACTTTTTGTATTGTTATTTTGCGAACGGTGAACTTCTAACTTCATGGTACACTTAAACTAAGTTGTTCATAAAAATGTTAGGTACGCAGAGAATTAAGTTTTATAAAATGAATGTTTGAATACTGATTTTTTGAATGCAGTAAAGAGCCAAATTCACATACAAAAGTAAAATTTCTCAATTCATGCATTAATTTTCATCATCGTACATTTCTTCACTTTTAAAGCACCGAAATTTATTGTATTATAAAACTGAAGGTACATATTATCGAACCTTGTGAATGTAGTTACATTTTAGGACGAAAATGTTCATATATTTGAATAAAACGATTACATTTTATTCCACTAGCTTCTTAGTGTTGAAATTATTTAATTCAAAATAAGTTTATTGTAGAATTTGAAAGTAAGTATAGCCCATTATTTTAATATTTTACCATATCACAAAATAAAAGGTTCATCAAATCATTTTTTAATAGATACATGAATTTTATGAAACAGAAGAGTATTGGACATATAATTTTGCCTAATTTCTCAGTAAAAGTTTGATGCATAATGTATTTTTCGCAGTAACTTCTTCACTAATGATAAAAAACATTAGTTTTATACAAGTATCAACACAGAAAATTGGACTTTGGTAAGATATATTTTAAGGTTTTCTAAGTATAAAGTTTAATTAAAAAGCATTAAGTTTTTTTTTTTAAATTTTTGTCCGTTCACGAAAAATAATATTTAGGAAAAATACCAACCCTTATTTCACCTTTAATAACATTAGTTATTCCAATTTACGTTAGAAAAGCAAAATAAAAAAGACAAATATGAAGTTTCTAAAAATCACGTGATTTCGTCACAACCCACACGAAGGAAAATATCACACTTTTACTTTCATTGTTTTGCGGGGAGCACTTTCGCGCATTTGCCAGACCCCTCCCCTCGAGTTTGATGTCAACGGAACAGTCTCCACCGGATTGGTGCGCCTGCCGCGAAACGCGCGCGACCAAAAAGCGCAGCACGCGCGAACCTTTTCGCACAACATTTCTCGTGAGGCATCCTCACCGAACTCTCTTCGCCTGCCACCGCAGTCAACAGGTGGGATAAAGTTACTGTGTGAGTTGAACAACTTCTCTAAAAGACTGGGCATTTCCGAACAAATTAGTCAGAAGTTTGTGGAAGTAAGCCCTGTCATTTTTCCTATGTAATATTTTTTGTGAATGATCAGTCATTAATGTAAAGGTCTGAAACATATTTTGTGGTAAACTTGAAATATAACCTATCTTACGGAAGGTCACAGTACTGTGATGCTAATTATACTAAACTAATTCTTTTATCTTTCGTAAGGAAGTTGTTGTGGAAGATATTTTATGCATAAGAAGGTTACTGAGAAGACAGGAAAAATTATATGTACTGTAATTTTATATTGGATGGAATTTATGCATATTTTGAAGAAAATTATTTGATGTTCATCAATATATTGTATTTTGGACAAGTTTATCAATAACCTAGCAAGCTCTTTATGTTTGTTTGAAAAATTCAATTGTAAATGATGATAGCTGTCACTAATGAAAAGCTATTCAATAATACTTTTTCGACGCAGTATTGGAAAAGACTCTTACATTTTTGTTTGCTTTTGCTGCACTAAAGCGAGCAAAATTTCTGAATTTCTAGTATATTTTGTTGTTCTGAATGACTCTAATTTGAATACCTGCTTCAATTCCTGCTTTTCTTTACCTTTGCTCTACCACTCTTATAAAAATTGAAGAATTTTAAAGACAATGAAAACCAACAAAAGTATTAAAACCGTAGCAACTATGGTGATAAGAAACTGATTTAAAAAGGAGAAATATAGATCTTTAGCGTAAGTGTATATTTTTTCTCAAATACTTAGTATATATTCAGAATATACTAAGAATATATTCAGAATGGAAAACTCAACCAAAAATTGGCCGACAACTATTTTAGTTCACTTAAAGAAACACAGTAAGATGGGCTTGGGTATTGTGGTCACTCCTCGACCCCAGAACCGAGGGTTATTAATTGCAGAACTGACCAAAGGCAGTGAAGCTGCCAGGAGTGGATTATTCAGACCAGGAGATATAATTCTTAAAGTCAACAACAAAGATTTGTCCCAGTTGCCTTATGAGCAATGCTTGCAGATCCTTCAGGACTTACCAGTAGATCAAGAGGCAGAAATATTGGTTCGGGTACCGGACGGGTACACAACAAGACTGGTGACGACTTTCAACGAAGACGGCATGTCTCATACTTCGAGAATTACCAACATGGTGTCAAATTCTCAGTCGTCATCGCCACAGAGGAGGAGGGAATCAATTTCTGAAGACAAAATACGCCGCTTGAAGACCACTTTGGCTCAAAATGATATAATCTGCTCATCACAAAACGCTGCCCTGAAGAACTGTAACGAAAAGTCAACTCCTAACTCGTTGGTACCTAATGTGAGACAGAATGGGCATGGATCAAGTAATCAAGCTTCACCAGAAAGACCTGCAACGTTATCAGCCAAGTAAGTAGATTTCAAACAATATTTGAAATTTTAAGTTTTATAAATTTTGAACTAACATTTTATACTGTAATCCTTGTTTGTTCCTATCTGCACTTCTGTCATTCTGATTAATGGTTAAAAATCAGGTTTTACCTCCAACAAGGAAATTGAACTTCGAACAGTTAATTTTCTATTTTCTGTGATATCCCGTGTTATTGTTTGTATGTTTCATTACATCTACTGCTTAGGGCAGAAAATCCATATTTGGCCATACTGAGCAGAGAACTATTAAGTGATCCGATATTAGTGTAGGTTATTTATCTCTCATATTTGTGATGAAGCGGAATATATGCATATTCCAAACATTTGTGCCAATTCTTTCATAAAAGGCCAGTGCCATAGATGAATTGAAAAAGATTTACACGAAGAAAGGTTCCTGATAAATCTTTCAGCTGTTTATGTTCATTACCAAAGTACATATGTCTGAAACTCTTAAAATTAAATGGTAGCTCTTACAGATATAAAGTAAATTACATGAAAGGCAATTCGGTGTTCATATTTTACCCATGTGCTTATGAGTAAAAAAATGTGGCCAATGTCAAGTTTGACAGTTTTAAATCAACTTTTTTATAAAAGAAGTTAGTTTACATCCTTGGTGATGGATAAAACGTAATTCTTATTTGCTTGGTAGTACCAAATAATCTGATACGTATTATTCGGAGATAATTTCAAAACGTGTACCACATCTAACAATGGGAAAAAGCTATTGCTATTATCGGAATAATATTCTAGAACTAAGCTCGAGAGTAAACTTGAGCTTTCGAGTGACATCGTAAGTTTAGTAGTCATCGCCTCCGTACCGTTTTATGCTAATCATATCAAACATGCATAGCACCAATATTGTTGCTGAGAGAGTCAGTTTTTCCAACTCTTTCCATTTTTTGAACTTATTTTTTTATTCCATCAGTTTGAAATGGAGTAACTCCTGAGAAAATTTTAACGAAACTTGCTTAACGTAGGGTTTGGATATCAAAAAATGTATTATTAATATAGAGACTTATTTCGTGGTTTTAAAAATGCCAGTATAATCAAAGGTAAAAACGTAAGAATGATTGGACTTAAAGCACGATTTTAACTTAATTGGCTCGCTGGAATTGTTTTAGACATTAATAGTACTTTATTAATTGAATTTTTGTAATCATTTCCTGTAACATCTTTTAATACGAGAGGTGTTTTATATAGAAAAGAAAAATGCGAATATAATTTAAATTTTTAATAAAAAATATTCTTATTTTAAAAATACAAGTGAGCGAAATTAAAAAAAATAATCTGGGTATCAATTAAAGATAAACATTAATTTTTTTAGACATTTTCCAACACACGATTTTTTTTATATTTTTACTTTATGATTTAAATAATTTGATAAAAAACTTAATTAATATATGAGGTGTATTTTTTAAACATTTTCTTCTAAGTTAATATTATTTGTTTAAATATTAGAAGCCAAGACATATACATCCGTTTGCTTTATTTCTTAAAAGTAATTGATTTAGAAACTTCTTCCAATATAATTTAGAGGTATATCTTATTAGTAAAGAATGTATCTTTCGAAAATTTCATATATTTTTTTGAAACGAAAGCATTTGTAATGTTATTCAAGAATAAATGACGAAGGGTAAGCAACGTATATAGTTTTCTTTTAGTCAATGAATTTTATAGCAGCTTTCATTTCAAAAATTAAACAACGGAATCAACTTATTTATGACGGGCATATAAAGTGAAAAGAGCATTTTTAAAGAACAAAGTAGCTCACACGTTTTTAAATAAAAGCAATTTCTTCCATGTAAACGAACAAATATTTGAACAATTTGACGCGTCAAACTTGAAGCGAACTCGTGGCAAGTTCACCGTGACAACTAGCTAAACTAACTCTTGCAAAACCCATTTGCTGCAATTTCGCCGTGGCAAATAGCGCCACAAATGCAGCAAATTTGTAAAACAAGCGTGATGCAAGGATAGCACAAAGAGATAATTATCTTTGTCTCTGTTTTAAAAAAAAAACATCCGATTTTTAATAGCATCTCCTAGACCGTCCTTCTTTTTATTAATTCAATAAATCAATGATAATTTGTAAAAAAACTAACTTCTTTAAAAAAAAATTTTGAAACATTTTCCATCTTTTTACTAAATATAGCATTCGCACTTTAAAGAAAACTATATCGCCTTTTTCTGAATGTTGAAATTTTAGCGTTTATAAACAAAATTAAACCGAAAAAACAGTCAATGTTTGTTGAAAAATAAACTTATACATTTTGTCCCATTTTAAAGTAATTACTTTTAAACTCTAATTTTATAATTTATTCTACTAACAAAACGTAGTTATTAGCGAAATCGCTCTCTCTTTGACTTCAAATCATATTCACAAGTCAAAAAATTAACGAAATCAAGAAAATAGTTTAAAATAAATCGTATGCGAATCGAATCGAACGGTGTATTAGCGAAATCTATCTTCTCCTCTCAGAGTTTAACTGGCCGAATGGTTAGAGCGTCCGCTTCCCGAGCGCTAGGTCGCGAGTTCTATCATGGGCTGTGTCCGTACTCTGTTTTTGCTATAATTTGCAATGCAAGCTTGCTGCAAGTTCGTCCTATGGTGACTTCGAGGCTTGCGTTAACTTGCTGCAAGCTTGTTTCACACTTGCACACTTGTCGTGACAAATTTGCAGAAAGCTTGCAGATTTGCTGCAAACTGAAATTGCTATATGGGTAATGGTCTGGTGAAAGAATCTTTCAAAGAGGTCGTAGGATCGGTGATTTAAGATTCGATTTCCCCATATATGTGAGCCTACATCTACCGTCGTGGGTCAAAACTTCTCCCATCATTGCGATGTGAAAGTTTTGAAAGTGGAGCTACTGCTCAGGTGTCGTCCTTTCCATCTGGGCATATCTCCAGTTTCAGAGGTCTGTTTCAAAATAAGCCTCCATAGCTTCGAAAAGGAGCTTTAATCCAGCAAATTAAATCAATATTATTTATATAGGGTGGACATAAATTATTGGACCCATTTCAAAAATTAATAAAAAAAACTAATAATGTTACCACTACGTTTTTTTTATTTTTTAATGAGAGAGGATTTTAAAAAGTTGTTTCTTCAGACAGGTAACGTGCCGTTACGGTGGTTCTAGTTGGCCATAAATTATTGGACATCTCCCATTTTTGAGAGCCATTATCTGCGAAACTATTAAAGCTAGAAGAAAAATAAAGTCATGTATCTGTAGGAAATTTTACTCTCTTTAATTTGTTAAATCTACTGTAATTCGTGAATAGAATAGTCTTCGAGATATTCAAGAAAAACTAAAAAAGGAAACCAGTAAATGCGTATCGGCTTCTGCCGATCGGTAGCCAATGTGTTTGGAAATCTCTTGCTGTAGCAAATTTAAAACGCCGTAATGGTACGCCACCTATTTGAAAAAAAATTATTTGCCCTCGCATTTGAAATAATGGAGTTGTAATATTAATAGTTTTTTTAATTATTTTTTGAAATGTGTTTAATAATTTATGACCACCCTGTACATTTTCAGCCATACCTCTGAAAAATATATGAGAAAAACTATGAAGTCCAGTAAGCTACCAAAAGTTAGTAGCTATAAAAGACGCGTGGATAAACCCCCAAAAAAGATCTAAAAATAATGTCAATACAGCTATTAACAAACGGCGATGAAACAGAATAAAAGTCTTTTTTCATTTTTGGCTCTACATTCCTGCTTCAATAAATGACTATTTACTTCAAAATATGCCCTATACATTTTTCAAAATCGTACTAAAATTTCATGTGGATTCGTGAAATTTATTACTAACGATTTTCTAACTGAAACCGGAATTCAAATTGCATGATTTGAATTTACACGTCAATTTCGATTAACAATTCAAACGCTTCAATTGAGAGCTCATTGTGTACAAAGATCTGGGGTGAAGCCCACGATACATGTGTGTGTTGCTTTGATTGCTTTTTCTTAACTTCATCGAATGGGAATTTGATGTTTTTCGATACTTTTTTCTCCTATTCCGACTTGTGTAGGATCTCGTTTCAGGATCCGTAATTTTCCTCCCTAAGAAATCATAAAATATTTATATATTCACCTTTTTATGGATTTGCTGCTGATTAAGACCAGCAAAAGCAATCTACTTTACGAGACATAAACCAGGATGCTCCCAGAAAATTAGTATTACAGCCATTCAACCAGCAAACAAGAAATACTCCTGCCTTCTGCTCTGCAGCCAGGTATAATTTTGATTATGTCATAGAGAAGTTGCATTTTGTTGTTGTATATTACTCATATTGCTGGTAATGCATATTCCATATGCAGTTAGTTATTCGAAAAGTATTGATTCCCTGGATAAACCGAAGAAATTGGGGTTGTGTGAAACTTTGGAAATTCAGTTTTTCCATTTTATTCAAAATATAAGAAATTATTTTTTTAACTGCATCAGACAGATTACGTAACAAAAAAAAAGATTTTAGGAGACATATTAGGCTATGGGTGCAAACTTGTACGTATTCCTTAATTTTGAGCCATGGTTAGATTTTCTATAAAGAATTTAGAGTACCTGAAAGAATAAAAGTCAAATATTATAAAGTAATAAATGTATTTAATTTCTTCCTTGACAAAATTTTCTTTAAAACAAGTCTGTGATAATTGAAGAAAAGTAAAGGTATATAAATTTGATATGCCTAATACATAAACTTTGTAAAAAAAGGCTTTTGTTGAAATTCAACTACAAATGTGATACTCAGAATGTTGAATTTGCTATATAGTTCGCCTTTATTAACAACTCTGAGCATTAATGTGAAGTTTCTTTTATTTTTAAGTCCTATTCAGATTTATCGAAGGACTTCTTTTCAAACAATGGGTAGACTTTGGCCCCTTATGTTTTGAGATAAATGGTCCGATTTATATTCCACTCAAATTATTACAATATTAGGATCTTTCTCTATCAAACCAAACCTGATTCATTTCGATATTTTAAAAGTGAGAAAATCGTAGATGGATCACAGGTGCTGAAAAATGTCTCGCGAGATCTTGCGCTGTAACTACCAATCCCATAAATGGAAAGTTGAACCCTTCATCAGAAAAAAATATTTGCCGTTTTCACAACAAGGCTTATGCATGTATGACTTCTAATTTAATAAACACAAAGAAACAAATGGTAAATTTTATTACATGACATTTACTTTTCACGAATTCATAGAGGGTAAATAATTTTTCACATTCCACTTTTCGATATATTAAACTAATCAGCACAGATTTGTTATATAAGAATAAAAGTAAAAATAATTTCTATTGCTAAGCAACCGTTGCTATCTTTAAATGTTCCTGATTCATAAAAATGCAAATGGCTTTCATGCTCGATCATTCTAAAAAAACTCCATCTACGATGAAAAACAGCATGAATCGTATATTATTTGAATTGCCGATTATTAATCAATGTTTTGAGTTCTAAATAAACAACATATTAATGCGAATTTCTAATGTTCTTATGAAAAATGGGGTAATTAGGGTTTTTACATACCATATTTCTGGAAATAAACTCGAGGAAATTCTTGCATTGGAAACTACAGACAATGCAATTTAGAATTGATTCGAATTCAGCAGTTCACGAATACTAAAATGGAAACTGAATTTTTGTTTCGATAATAAAAAAAACAAAACAAAGAAGGCTAGCACGAAACAAAGTCAAAGAATAAAAAAAAAAGAAAACATAGAAAGTTTTGTAAAGATTTTTGATGTTTTCTGAAGTTGAAGATTTAAATCAAGTTCTGGAAGACCGCAATGTTAGAAACAAAATAATACTGAATTTTAAGAGAAATTGTATTTGAAAATATTACGCTTTCAGTAACTTCACATTTCAAGAGGGTCTTTTCTAATTTCATAAATCTACCTAAAACAGTCAATGTTCGCTGGGCAAAGAAGATGAGAGTTGAAAGGCATTCCACAAAACACCACTCGTGCATAAAAATAACAAATACAGTTTTTGAATGGACAAAAAGTTTCCGAAATTTGATTTAGATTTAAGTAATTTTTTTTGTCTGTGGCCTAGGGCAGGACAATAGAATTAGATAAAATATAAAATATCATAGATTGTAGTGAAGAATTTGCTTTAACTTTTTTTCCTGTAGCAGTATGCAACTGTATACTTGTAGGAGAATTTTATTTAATTAGGATTCTAAATGAATCAATAAAGTCTCAAAAGTATGTCAGTTGTATGAAAGGATGTTTTCTATATTACTTGGAAGATACTTTTTTTAATTGGGAAAGATCAGTTTCACATAGCTCGTGTGCTTGATAGAACTAGTTCTCATATTAATTTTTCTATTAATAAAATTTTAATTTTCATATTGATAAGTTTCTTAAAATAGGTAGTCCTAAATTTTGAGTGAATTAGAAAAGTTCTTTGGCTTTTGTAACCAACTTAACCAAGGATTAGAGCAGCTGAAAATGCAAAAAAATGTTTTATGAAGTTCTTTTGAATAACAATTTGTAACAATTTTGCAATCATACATATTTAATAAAAGTAAATCATCTATACATCTAAAACAATAAATTAAGTTTTTGATTACTTTGCTTTCAAAGAAATGTAGAAAAACATTAGCTAAAGCACTAGAAAATTTTGTACCCATACAGATTCCTCGATTTTGTTTATAAAAGCTAATTACATTAAAGAGGTAGTTTTACAAAATATTAATATTAAATAATTATATAGTAAATTATATAATTATATAACAAATTAATATTTATATTAGAATTCTAGGATCCAGAATTGTTTTCCATAAACATAGCAAAGAAAAGTAAACTTTTCGACGGGATTTCAAGAACATTTTTTGACACGATTTTCATACAAAACCCAAGATTCTGTTTTCGTGAATCATAATTTTCCCCAGTGGATAAGCATATTTTATATAGGGCGAATATTCGCCTTAACATTTTTCTTACTATTCAGCAATAGTATTAATTTATTACTATCATTTCCTTAAACAAAAGTAATTTTTGATAGGATTAAAAAAACCTATTATTACCTAAAAGCATATTTTATATTTTTAATTTTTTTATCTTAACATTTCAAATTTAAAATAATTTCACTATTAATTCTTTTCTTAGATGCGTCCAGCATAATATTTTCAGTTGGGGCTAGTACAATAAGGAATTCATTATAAATGGATCCTGGAAGATAGGACGGCTCCCTCGAGACTGGAGGAGGGCTATTGTTATTCCTATCAGAAATCATTGCAAAGACGCTGGTGCTCCGGAGAGTTTAGGCCAATTGCTCTGACCTGTATAGCTTGTAAAGTTATGGAAAAATTATTTTAAAGAGACTTACTTTCTATTTCAATTCACAAGATCTTCTTCCGAAGGAAAATACGGTTTTAGAGAAGGACACAACAGATCAGGTGCTCTACTTCTGTCAGAATATCAGACATGCCCAAAACAAGAGGCCTACTAACCATACAGTGGCTGTCTTTCTTGATCTTACAAATGCCTTTGATAGGGTTTGGAACCAAAAGCTTATTATTAAGTTATATGAAGTTTCTGAAATTAGCGGAAGAGCCCTGACGTGGATATACGCTTTTTTAAGAAACAGACTAATCAGAGTAAACTTTAACAATTCTCTCTCAAGAAGCTTTAAATTGGAGTTCCTCAGGGTTTTGTCCTGAACCCTATCCTTTTCTCACTCTTCCTCTCAGACATCGAGCGAGTCACCAATGGGAGGAGTGAGATAGGTTCTTTCGCAGATGATATAGTTTTCTGGAGGTCTGGCACTAATTTGAAGAAATTGGAGAGCGATGTTAATCAAGCCCTTGTTGACTTGTGGAACTTTGCTGAAGATCACAAACTAAGTTTTAATCCTTCAAAGTCAACGGTAGGATTCTTTACAACTAAGAGAAAATTATACAATTTTTATCTAATATTTTATTAAATATTCAGCCTCTTGCAGTGAACAAACATCCAAAATATCTTGTTTTTATTGGACCCCGGCTGGAAGACGGCTTAACAACTTAAAGTATATCTCAGGTCGTGACTGGGGAGCCGATGCGAGCACACTCAGAAATTCCTATGTATATCACTAATTCGACCTATTTTAGAGTATGGATCTCCGCTATATTGCTGTGCCTCAGACACAAACTTACAGAGTCTTGAAATGGTTCAGCTTAGTGCTGCTCGAATTATTACTTGTCTTCGGAACTCTTGCCCCAAAGACATCGTACTTTACAAAGCAAATATGCAACCTCTGAGTCTTAGAAGAATACCAAATTTAGTTAAATATTATAACAAACTCTACAGCCTTGACTGTCGAAATAGTACTTCTGCGTACTTGAAAGATTGGTGTAATAACCAAAGACTCAAGATCAATAGCCCTTTTAGCCAATTAACCTCATGCAATCTAATCACCAACACAGTGTAGCAGCACCACTTCATGCAGAGCATTGACCCCTCGGTGGGTCTGCCTGGTGTTTCTTCCATACTAATCTTCCTGTTCATGTTAATAAGCAAAGAGACCATCCCACCAATTTAAGACAACTGGCCCTTGAAATAATTAATGATATTCCAGTAGATGCAGTCAATGTGTACACTGATGGTAGCAAGAATGATAGTGACTGTACGGGCAGTGGGATTTATATTAAAACACATAATCAAG
Organism: Araneus ventricosus; assembly: GCA_013235015.1. Lineage (NCBI taxonomy): Eukaryota > Metazoa > Arthropoda > Arachnida > Araneae > Araneidae > Araneus > Araneus ventricosus. The sequence goes on from BGPR01002661.1 coordinate 132,752, forward strand.
AGTTAAAAATTCAGAGGAGGAATCCCGATTTCTGCTCTGTCTTTCGCAGTGAACTAATAACCATAGATGAAGGTCTTGACTCACTCTCATCCTTCTCTTGCAGTAATGAAATTTGGATACTAACAGATAGCAGAAATTTTATACAACATTTGGCCAATTGGCAACGAGTAAGAGATAGTGCAGGAATGAATATTCTTAACAAACTTAAAAGTCTCTCAGTATCTTACCAGATTCACCTGCAGTGGATTCCTTCTCATGTCAACATCCAAGGTAACGAGATTGCAGATGCACTTTCTAAAGCAGGTGCTGATGATGCTTCAGTGCCTTCTGAACCTCTCACCTACTTGGAGCTGTTCTCTAGAGCTAAAAGCAGGAATAAAACTAACTGGCTAATTCCCCCTATGCATCACTGGTATCAATGTTCCCCACCAGGTGGTTGTCTATCAATTGACTGCAACAGACGCGCCCAAACAACTCTTACTCACTTCCTTAGTGTGCATATCAGAAGTTTGACTTTCTCTGACATTTCTAAGTGTTTTGAGATCTGCCCAAAATGTACTGCAGAACAGGCCACACCTGATCATATTCTTGCGTGCCTGGTGCTTTCCAAACAGGATATGGTTTCTAATTCTCTGTTGACTTTGGATTTCTTTAGGGTGCACAGGCTCATGGACCTGATATAGCTCTGATGATCTTCGGGGATCATCAACAACAACACAATAAGGTTTCTAATCACTTTGTTGATGGTTTTACTCTCCTGCTGCACTATATCACAACGTGTGATTAATTGGATTATTGTTAATGAGAGAAGACAAAAATAGGTTACCATTCGCGTAATTAAAAGGGAAAGTTAGATTAAAATCCTGTTTAGAAGCTACACGTGGTCTATTTTGGGACGGTCCTCGTATTTTTGAACCTTGGTTAGATGAAAAGACTAACATCCGAGTCAGCACCTCAAGCTCCAAACATTAACTCCGCACCAGCGGAAGGACGTTTCACTCTCGACGGTAAACGTAATGTGCACTTTTGCCTACATACACGGCGAATCTTCATTGCCATTGAGTCTTGAACTCGCCCACGCCATCTTCAGAGGCCGAGCCTTACACCACATCGAAAAGGGGAGAAATCTCATTTTCTAATGTCTTAAAAAGGACGAAAAGGGAATAATTTTACTTTTTCTTGCTCAAAGATACTGTTTTAAGAGTATTTGCACGATTTTGTCTAACCATAATCTTAAGGTTAAAAGTGCTGACACAATCTTTTCAATGTCCGAGGTATTTTTTTCCACGATTTGCAATAAATTTTTTCAAGTGTTGCTTATTGATATATAATAAGATCACTTCGCACCATGGTGAAGGTTTTTATTTCCCATTACATATCACTTTAAAAAATGTCTTAAATGTCAAAAGCAAATGCATATAAAAAAAAGCTTGCTTTTTGTCTTAAATAAAATTCTTTGCATTTTGGAATTGTAAATTTAAACAAATGTGCCGGACTTAGGTTTGAAATTATTCATATCTGCGCGTTGATACAAGAAGAAATTTTAAACATCAATAAACAAATCTCGAATTATTTATTCAAAAAATGTTCCGTCTGAAGATATAATGTTTTGAGCTAGAAAAATGACATCAATCTGCTGTTTTCAAGCCGTATTTATCGCCTTTAAGAAACTCTAGGCAAAACGAAACAATATATTCATATCTTAAAATGCTTATGCACTTTAAAAAATAAAGCCCCTCGAAAAAAGAATCGTGGATTTCGTATGCAAATCGTGTCAGAAGGATTTTCTTGAAATCCTATCGAAAAATACTTTCGTTTACTAAGAAATATTCTAGTCAACTTCAATGAAACAATCTTTAGAGATCAGCTAATACGAATTGGTTATGGATTAGAGAAAAAGTAATATGTCTGGAAGAATTTTGCAAAGGAATGGAAAAAATGTCATTAGTAAAAAAGTTATAAAATTTAGAGGAAATACGACCGCTTACAACAAGAAACTGAGAGTTTTTTCAAAACTTGCTTAGAAACTTAAAATTTCAGACGTTCTGTAAGGTAATTTCAGCTTAAATTCTTGTCTTTTTGTAACGGCGTTTTGGTTTTATGATAATTTATAGAGCATAAATAAGTTTTAATTTTCAAAAGAAAACTCTCATAAGTAATTTACCCATTCACAAACTGACGTTTTATGTCAGTATAATTATCTAAAACAATTTAAAGGTATAAATGAGAAATCCAGAGAAAAACATGAGCCGTTTAACAAATGCTTTTCAAAATTGTAAGATTTTAGTACCCATGTAGCACGTTACAATATGCTTTATATCGTGGATATTGGATAAAGTTATGCAATATTACACAAACTCGTTCAGTATTGTGCAATATCTTTCTACTATTATAATTAAGTATAGTAACTGATGTTCCGTTCTGGTACTCTAGAGCTATTCGAATAAATACTAGTTATTTATTAACTAGTAATTAGTATTAGTAACTAGATTTTTAATGGCTACATATCTGTCTTTATTCCTGTGGATTTACATTTTTGATACGATTGAGTATGTTACGGAATTCCTAAAAGTAGTGTTAAGTTAAAGCTCAGGTTGGTGAAATTTTGAATCTTTTGAGGATCAGTATTAAGAGATACGAATACGTACCAAATATCATTTTGCTTATTACATGCAAATAATTTCGCTTTGTGTCCTACTCGTAGTAAAGATGTAACAGCAGACAATTTTTCTCTTCGTAGCAGCTGGTAGAGCTCTTGTATCACTAAAAAATTAGGATTTCCCTCCCCTCGGGGAACTAATCTGTCACTGTTATTTTTTCTGTTCGCTTGAATTTCTCCATGTGTGGGTGATAAACTTATATTAATTAAGGGGAGTTGGAACCTTAAGTCCGTTAACCCTAACCCTGTTACTTCCGTGTACCTTTTCTCAAAATCTGTAATAGATTCATGATTGAAATTTTTTATACAAGTGAAGTACATTTTTCTAATTATATTGAAATGAGCATTTTTTAAAAAAACTCAAAACTTTATTTTTTACAATTTTTTTTATCAAATTAGGGTAAAATTTCACTATGTCTAATTAAATATTTTGTAAATTTATAAAAAAATTAAAAATTAACCAGAAGCTCATTTCAGTATAATGAGAATGGTGTACTTTACTTGTATAAAAAGTTTCAAACATGTATCTATAATAAATTTTGAGAAAAGGTACATCGAAATGGCCAATTTCACATCTTTTGTTCTGACACAAAAAAAATTTGTAAAAAAGGTACACCGAAGTAACAGGGTTAAGGTTAACGGAGTTAGGGTTCCAACTCCCCTTAAGGAGAACTAGAATAGTGACCCTATAAGTGTCGGAAATTGATGAGTTTTATTTTTTTCGTCAAAATGAAGTCTCCGTGTAGCTTCTTAGTATACTGCAATTTGGACCTCTTCCCTCTGACCAAATGGGTTCAAAATTTGATACAGAACCATAGTTTGTCAAGACTACATACAAAATTTCAGTTCTGTGGCTCGCTATGTTTCTGATTTATCGGGATTACATATAAACAGACTGACAGACAGTCATCTCGTTCACGTATTTGATCCAACGTTAGATACAGATCTACAATTCTGATGATAAAAAACACTTACAAGATTCGCAACAAATGTCATTGGTTCACATACAGACAGGCATACCTAATTCCAGGAATGGTTTCTTCGAGCACAAAGAGTCGGACTTTTTGACGATTACAGTAATTTTTCTTTGTGTACTCCGTGTACAAGAAAGCAAAAAAGAAAAAGAAGAAGAAGAAGCTATACTCTGAGCTTAAGACGTGTTGTTTATACGTTGTTTTAACTTTCAAATTTCGCATATTCATGTGATAAAGATTTTAATGAATACACATTTTCGTGTAGAAAAAAAAAAGTAATTATACCTTTGAAACACAAATACAGGAATGCAAGAAATCTGCCAAAATCATAATTATATCTCATCACAAAATCTTATTGCAAAAATATTCATTTAGGAAGGATCAGAATACGTATAACTGTGCAATAATGCTCATTTTCGAATGAATGAATGAAAGAAAGAATTTTTCCCATTCAGAAAAAAATTCTGTTGGCCAACTAGAAGGTGAAGTTAGATTCCGTTTTTCCGATAATTTACGGAAAAGAAGATTTCTTTCCCTCGTCCATTTCCTTCTCTAATTTCATAAGGGTTGGAGAGATAAGATGACGAAAGAGGGTGGAAGAGTATGTAATTAATGAGAGATTTCCAACGAGTTATCAAATGCATTGGTTAAAAAGCAGTAGAAGTTAGAGGGTGAAAATCACTTTTCAGAACATAGCTTATAAGCAATTTCAGCTATCGAAACACTTTCAGCATAAAATTTGTTCCATATCATAAGGCAATAATTTGCCTAATTTGAATTAACTTTCCATCTTCACTAGTAAAAGAGTTACAGGGAAATGAAAATTTCAGACCTCCACCATTTCCTACCCTTTTGACCAGGATGACCTATCTACGAACTCGGCCGAGAATTTCCCCTTCTCTACAACATATACCTCACCGATTCAAATTCAATCAAAATTACCCTAGTTATCGTGTTCACAAGGTAACATAGGCGAATCATTACGCGGTGTCTGCTCTAATCACTAATTTCTAAACCGTTAAAGATACTTCCAAATGTACAAATGCTTTGAATGACGTGAAGAATTATATTTTACGTTGTTTGAATGTGCTGCTGAAAATTACGAAGTATAAACTTTCATACAGTCCCCTGGTCCTATTAGTCCTATTTAGTAAAATATCCCTGACACACTAAGATTTAAAAAAAAAGAAGAAAGAAAGAAATTTCCACTCTCTTGCCACTAAAACTGGCCGAGTTACGAAGCTTTGAATATCTCTATTCCAAACAATTTTAGACCATTTCAACGGACGACCCGAGGGAGCGGGGGCCGTTGATTGTTCAAAAATAATGAAATTCCCAGCTTCACAACTCGACCAGTTTTAGTCGCAGAAGAGTGGAACTTTTTCTGCTTAAAATGTTAGTGTGTGAAGAATATATTACTAATATGACTAATAAGACCAGGAAACTGTATAAAAGTTTAGAACTTTGTAATTTTTATTTTAGGCTCATTTATTTCAAATTTTATATTCAAACAACGTGAAATAAAATTCTTTGCTTCGTATAAAATGACTCTCACTGATAAGACTTACATTTTTTTAAATTATATAATAATATTTTTCAACTAATTAGTGTTAATTAGGCATTTTTCTGAAATTCATGATAGTTTTTATTTTGATATTCGAATTAAAGGATGTATATTTAATAAAATTGGGAAAGACCGGATAATACAAAAAAAGCGCCAAAAATTCAATACCTTGAAATTCCGAAGGATTTTTTTCGTCTTTATAGAAATAATATAAAATATATACTGAATTTTTGAGATCATTAATTTTTTTCGGAATTGCAAGAATTTAATGAAGAGGGAAACGATATTACGAGCAAAATACAATCTTCAAGTTTTCAGCCATTTTTTTAATTCTTAAACAATAAAAATTTATCTCATGTGAAGAAACTTCTATTAAGTTATAAGATATGTGAAAATATTTTAATGTCGTATTTCTTTTTAAAATTAATTCATATAATATTTTTAAATATTACATTTTTGTATATTTTCGGGTCCTTTATTGTTTAGTCTAAAAATCTATATAATTGGAATTGCAAAATTACCAAGAAATTTATTAAAAAATTTCATAAAATCTTTGTATTTACTGAGAAAAATATAAAATATTTTAAATAAGTGCGATTTTTATACGTTTTCTATAAGTATTCTTGAGTTATTTTGATGTATTGATGAGCAAAAATAATTTAAAAAAAAATTAACTTTTAAAAATTGCATTTGAAATTTATATAGGTTCAAAAAAAGAAGAACTCTGTGTGTGTGTGTCTAAATATTTATTTTGAACCGAAATATGGCATAAATATGAAACATTTAATAAAAATTTCGCACAATTTTGGGGGTGATTTTATATCTGACCATTTTCTTGGGGACAAAGCGGCTGAATAGCCAGCAAAAACCTCAAAATTCGCATCAAACAACCAAGCGAAGTATATACGAGTACTAAAAAAGTGAAAATTGCCATCGCTTTTGACGATAATCATCTCTTCTGGCTATGTGTGGAATGTTTATGGTAGATGTGTATGGTAAAGAAACTCCATTTCCTATTTTTGAAAGTCATGAAAACTGCTACCAAGCAAGATAAATGAACTTCTTAAACAGTTCTATTCAGTAGTTCAGTGGAATGCGCGTGAAACGGGTGAGGCATATGCCTTAAAGCCCGAGGAGACACACCCTCTTTAAAATCCTTCATAGCTAAAATGAAATCGGTTGCTGTGATAATATATTAGCGATTAAGAAGGGATCTAAAATTTTGTCCCCTTGCATCTTTTTCCTTACGTCAAACAAATACACTTAACTAGAGATTTTACGACATGTTTTAGTGAAAATTATGTTCAAAAATATTTTACTAGATTTTAAATTTAAGCAATCGGTATTTTTATTCTGAACGCTCTCTACATGGAATTTATAAAAAAGGAATTATTAATTAAATTCAGAAAAACATAAAAAAATTTGTCGAAATTCGTTTACTGGTGAATGATTTCGTAAATGATGAATTTAGGAACAAAACTATAAAGTTTATCCATAAATAACTTAAAAGATTAAAAAATTCTATAAAAATAGTTTTATGATGCATATGGATACGATTTATTTTGATATATACTCACGGTCAAATAATTTTATTGGCATGGATGGCAACAGCGGAAGCTTGTCTTTATTTTTGCTTATGGTCGTAATGACAACGTATATCGAAAAAAATATTGCGGCATTTTCCGGGGAACTAATGATGTTCAGGTTGAAGTGTGCTAAATATCATCCATGTTTTGAGCCATTTCATAAGAAATATTCAAATATCGTAACGAAACAAAATAAGAATTTTTTTATTGTCATGTGTTCCACATATTTTACAACAATTGCCAATCCCGTAACTGTTTTATTAACACCTTGTATTATTGAATGATTAGTTACTAAGTTTTCAAGAGAGATTATATGTTTTTTTAAAAAAAATTCAACGGTGTAGACGTGCATAAAGAACAACAACAAAAAAAACCTGAACATACATACTTTCCTCTTTTATATATTTAGATTAAAGTAAAAGTTACTTCAGAAAATATAACAATACAATAGGAATGCACATTAGGGCTATTTATTACTGTATTAGTATTCAAATGCTGTTACTGAGAAACCTTTGTTCCGAAACAAATGAATATAAAATATATGCCTTTCATGCTGTGTAATGTTCATGAGAGGTGATGAAAAGGTCTGAATTGACAAAGGCATCTAGAATTTTTTATATCCTGGAGATAAATTTTTTTCCCACGTTAGAGCAAGAGAAATTTGAGCCAAGTGCTGTCTATCTGAAATGATTATTCTATATGAAAAAGTTTTTTTTTCAAATAACCATTATTGAAAATTTGGTTGTTGTTGAAAGTTGAAATAAAGTCAATCCCAACACAAGGGTTGTTCGCATATTTTTTAGATGTTTTTGTTTCGCTATAGGAAAAAGTCCTTTAAGTGGAAAAAATTATTTTCATAACAGTTACATTTTTGGAAGTATCGGTTATCGTCTGCTACCTAAAAGATTTGTTTATATGCAAAATGGCGCTTTTAAAGAGGCGATAGATGGAAGACTATGTTTTTGCTCCTTCCGAAAAGAATTGATCTTATTTAGTTATTCAAAGATGCTGTGAAAGACATGAGTTTTTGATATCTAAATTCACATTAAGTAATATTGTTAATAAAGAGGAAAAAAATCGTCGAAGTCTAGCTTCAAGGGGTAAAATTGTTCCAAATATGTAACAAAGAGAAAACGCAGTTCTTCGAATATTGCAAAGGTGAGATCTTTGATATTAAACAAAGATCCTCCAAGTCATAAGTTTGTTGCAAAATCATTAAAATTCTCAGCATCAACTGTAAACAAAATTATTAAAACTGATTTGTATCTTAAAAAGTCCGAAAAATACAACGATCATCGTCTTTCTCCACGTCATATTGCTGAACTTAGAATGAACTGCAGAATTCTTTATGAAAAGTATTTATCCGGAGAAAAATGGAAAAAAATGCAAAAATAGATGAGTTTAAATGCATGCAAGGAAAAAAGATAAATTTATTACCATTAAAGAGGAGAAAGAAATCTTAAAACAGGGTTCAAAAAATCTAAAGAAAGTTTTGAAGGGGATTAAGAAGGTTTTTAAGGGATTTATGATTGTTGACTGTTTTTCCTATACTGACAAAATAAATGTAAAGAAAGTGGAAAAATGTTAAGATAGGCTCCCACATACTATTAGGAACATATTTTATCCCCAGTCTTCAAATATTAAATACCATCTCTTTACCCACAAGGTCATTATTCAGTAGAACTGTTTTAAGACAAAACAAGCAGCCACACATCACAATCCACAGTTAATTTCCTGGAAAAAATAGAAAAAGAAATAGATATTAAGACTATACCCTTCACCGACATGCCTACTAAATCTCCTGATGTTTCACTGCTGATTTATGTATATTTTCGCTCCTGGACCTTAAAAAGCACATTATCGAAACGTCGACCTACAATCCTTTGTGGACTTTGGAAAGTTGTTCAAGAAGAATGGGACAAAATATCTCTTCTGACACTACAAAAGGCATTATTGTCATAGACTTTACAATGTAGGAAGATTGTTAACAATAAGGGTTATGAAATTGAACATTTAAAACACAAAAATATTTGAGATAGTTTTGTAAATTCCATAAAAATCGTCTAAAAATTGTGCAAACACAGCCTCTGCATAATTCTGAGGTGAGATTTTACAATAATTGATTTTAAGACATTTATTTTCATATTAAATGCATTTTGTAATCTAAATATTTCTAAATGCATTTTATGATCATATTTAAACAATTTATTATGATTAGCTGTATGGAACGAAAAAAATGTACTTATCTTTAGAAACATCATTTTGAAATTCTTGATTTCATTCATGATTATTCTTGAGTTCTTAATTACAGATTTAAGAAAAAACGTAAGTTCATCTCGTGTTTATAAGTATCTATTTGTGCTATTGTTAAATATCAAAGGATAGCATCAAAAATTTTTTTATGGATTTAAATTTTTAAAGTAATCATTTTAACAATGAAATTTCTTTAATGAAAATAATGGAGATCATTCACGTTGAACTAAAACTAAATAATTTGCTTTATAACGTTAAATCAAAATTTTGTATTTTTCAGGCATTGAATTAGACGTAATCAAAAGAGTCTATTTCTTCTGATTACAGTGAAGAAAAAAAACAATCAAAACCCAGAGTCTACTGCATATGCATATAAAATCTTCAATTTTTGGGTGTTTGTAGAGGTGTTTTTCTAAATAAATCCACAGCTGATTAAGTGAAATTCGTCTTTATTTCAGGAACATGATCGGGTGACTGTGATAAGTTTAATCTTGCATCTTAGATGATATTGAAAGTAAAACCCATGATCATACTGACGAACAACACCGACCGTGTGCCGCTCGACAGTTAAAGACAGAGAAAAAAAAGGCATTTTAGAATACGCAGATTGTTTAAGTAGCCAGAGAAGGGGATTTTCCCGGAAAAACTCGTGACTCGAAGTGAAAGTATAAGTGCTCTTATTGCGATGGAAGTAGAGGTAATTAAAAATGAGTTATCGTTAAAAATAATTAGAGAAAGTTAAAAAATTAATTTATTACATGTATATCACGAAATGTAGATCCCCCCCTTCTACTTAGATAGAAAATTGCAACCAAACTTATTTTACTTCGTGAAAAATCGTTACTTTATAAATCACATTTTAACTTTTTCAGAAAAATTAAACCGTCTCACACGTGCTAATAGTTAACGTGAATAAAAAAATACTTTTAACCTACTCTAATAAAAATTTCGTTGTCTGATTTTCATTTGACGAAAATGTGATCACAAATCGCCAGTATTTCTTACTCGTTTATATTCGACACCTTCCTATGATTCAAGAAACAGGTTTCGTATATCAGGTGCTTTCTCTCTTTTCGAAATTTGAGTTTGGGTCATTCTGGTTGATTTGACGTAGCTACATTATTATGTGCAAATAACAGAGTCGCGCTATGAAGAAAGGAATTATTGAGAAGGATTCTGCGCTAACTCATTACGAAATAAATTTTCTTTCCTATTCTATTGATTACACAACTAATTTTGCCACGAGCAAGAATTTCTATAATGATATTTTAGAAATTCTTGCTACCAAACAAACGCAAACATAACATTTTTTCATTTTATTATTATTACCATACCATTACCCATATTCTTTCAATAGCATTGCACCTATTCTGTTCGTTGACTGCACGAACGTTCCTAATGGAGTCGAGTAACTGTCTGTGTCATGTAGCTTACAATTGCCCATTGTCGGCATCAACATCAATCTCTTATTTCTCTTGCAAAATATGCATTTGATTTTAAATTTAAAATGTCGCGACACATTTTATTTTCAATGGCATGTTAGCTGGATGAAAATATGCTGATTAAAACATATCATTAAACATTAAGATATTAATTTAGCTTTCAACAATGTAAGAGAAACACGCAAATAAATATGTTTAAAGAATGAAAACGATTTGAATTGCGTTGCAACAATGAAAATTATTGTTGTAAATTATGCCAAAAGATATTTTTAAAAATTCATTAATATCAGAGAAAAATTGTACGTCAACTTATTTCAAAAAGGTAATTTTTCGCACTTTCAGATGGTGTAAAAATGAATTTTGTGTTGTAATAGTTTTGAAAGTTATTAAGAAAAAACGCCAACATTTCGTTTAATTTTTAATTTTTCTAAATTTTAAAATTTACATTTTAATTAAAATTCTAATTAAAATTTCAATAAAAGGGCTCCGAGGTGCACATTCCCACTCTCCAAAGTAAGTTTGTGCCAAATGTCGTAGCTCTAGGTCCAGAGGTCTGGCCTGTAGAGCGCCAACACACACACACATTCTCCTTTATTATTAATATTTTGATGACTAAGATTGATATATTGTATCTTAACATGATAAAATTTTTAGGCAGGCATACTATCTGTTAATTGCGCGTTGCAGAAGTTGTTACGCGGAAAAAAAAGGCAAGAAAGTAATACTATAAAGAGTTGCTATAAGACAGACCGGCTGGCATTCTTTCTGGAATATGTATCAAAATCGTTACGCACACAATACAGCGGTTGATGCAATCAAGCCAGACGAAGACAAGCCTAAAGCATTGTCATGCTACGATGTTCCGGAGTGGAGGTTCAAATTATCTCTAATCTTTATTTTATTTTATTATTTTGTTAAATTATCATACGAAGTTTGGGGCGTGGATATACCATTATTTCCTCTTACTCCTGTTGCAACGTGTTTTTAAAAAGAAAGTTGAATAAAAAGTAACTCACGAAAAATCATTTGCACTAATTAGACCCAACTTCTGAATGAAAAATACGAGAGGAATTAGGAAATGTAAATTCTTTACATAGAGCCTTAATTCGTTAATAATAATGAGCAGAAGAGAAAAACATTCACTAACTAGTGAAAAAACAATAAGAAATGTTACTCAAAATAGCAAATGTATGTAATGCAGTTGTTAACTCATTCCAGAGACAAAATATGTATATATATCTATGGCACAGCGTACCTCAGTTTTATTTTCCTTTGTTTCGTAGTTCAAACTGAAAAAGTAGGGGCTCCCACTTCTGTATTTAGTAATCTTCTTTATTTTATATTATTTAATAACACTTCTTTGTTTAAAAATATTCAATTAAATGCAATTATCAACAGACCTCTTTTCAGAATTTGCCATTTCTCTACAGAAAAAGTGATTACCGAAAATATAATTTCCATTCCGAAAATAAAATTCGATTAAAACTACACTTAATAAAAATTGTAAATGCTAAAATATGAACCAGGGCAGTTTTTCGAATAATCGGGATCAAATGTATCATATCGAATCTGGTTTAAAATGAAAATATTGTTAAAAACCACTGCTGCATTTCATGAAAGAAAAACCCAGTATATACTGTATGTACTGTAAATTACAAAATAAACTGTTATTCGATGTCGACGTATTTTTGTAAAATTTGTCCTATTGAGACATACTAGGCGTCAAATTGCAAGTATTGCATTGCCGACACGGGTAATTTATTGCACCGATATGATTGCAATATATTTTGAAAAACCAAGACATCCCAAGACCTCCTACAATATCTGTTATATTTTATCCACACGAAACCCTTACAGAATACTAGAGCAATATTTTAAATATCCTCCACCTTAAACGCTGCCAGGTTTCATAATAAGCAGCAAAGTATTTATCTATGTATAAGTTTGCGTGTTTTAACCAGATTGATGATAGACTATATTTCACAATAAGTGTTATAGACACATTTCTTCGAGAAAAATAACACTTCCTAACAGCTATTTATTTGGTCAAATGAGTTTTGCATAGCTGTGAGTGTAATTTAAGCAATATTCCATAGGTTCCATTTGTAGGAATGATGAGTTTTGGCTCATATGGGTGTGTACTTTTGATATGAAATATACGAACTTCCAAAGCCTCATTTGTAAAGTAACGTGTGTGGTTGGCAGAAACATGCACTATATTCCTAAATATGGTAAACACAGCGCAAGTTTTGCTAACAACGCAATATATCTCTGCTATTCTGCCTCTGGAAGGACATCTAAATCAGAACATCATTTAAAGCTATAATTTTGGTTAAGTTATGGTTTTGTTAGATTTTTTATTGGTAAGAGAATTTCACCTTGTTCAAAAAATTCAATGAAATTAATACATCAGTCAATAATTGGAAATATGTCTGTAATCGGAAAGCGAACATCATTTTATGTATATGGCAAACTGACTGCATCTAAATGTTTATAGTTTGCTATTAAAATCGAACCAACTGCAATATATTACTCCCTACAGTGAAATAATACAGCATTAGATTTTTGTTTGTTATGTTTTGCAAAACAGGTATATCATAAAATATTTCTTTGGAGTTCGTTTCCCGTCGTATAACTGAATCTAATTAATGTTTCCCAATGTGACATTTTAGTTTCATACGTACTTCTAGGTATATTCGGAGTCACTCTCTAAATATGTTTAGGCAGGTATGGGTTTTGAAGTGTGAAAAAAGTTGCAAAGTTTTGGTCCAGATCAAATTAAGAGTTATTTTTTGCATCATTATCATCATATACTAACGCGATAGTTTCAAACTTTTCAATTAAATAGATTTTATATTTGTATATTCCATCTGTGATAAGCCGTATGAAAATTATATACAGAAGGCATTATAGTAACTTCAGAATCTTCTATGTAAACTCGACATCATTCTATGATTTTATACAGTATCTTAAATTTATTCTAGGAAATTTTTTAATCTTAACTTATTTTTATTTCTGGTTTAATGTCAACATATCAAGGAACTAAATACCGTTTTTTGAGATTAGAATAAATCTTTCCAACAATAAAAAGATAGTGAAGTCACTTTTATAATAAGAATGCGCTAGCAAATTTTTACTTACATAGGGGCTAGAAGCTTTTTACTTTCGTCAGATGATTATATTGTAAGGTGTGGATGATCTTACTTGTTACAGCATTGGTAATTAATTACATTGTGATGTTTGATCCAATTTAGGTTTTCGTTTATGTTAGATCTTAGTATTTGTAGAAATCGGCATATTATCTACATTATTTATCTTGTTTAAAATTCTAAAATAAGAAAATAAATTTATCCAAATTTTTTTCTAAATAAAGAAGAAAATATTTAACAATTTGTAAAATATGTCTGGAGCAACAATTTTAAAGGTATAAGAACGAATTCGATTCGTGCTGACGTCATAATGTCAAGTGAGCCGTTCCAATTTAATTTTAGGATCGATTGTGGAAGATCATTGCAGGAGGATAAACAAAGCCATCCACAGCAAAGAGTTGCACAATGCGCAATCTGGTGGCTGTTAGATAAGTTATATACAGTTAGTTTTATACAGTCATGTGACTGCAACGTTACTTGAATTGACTTCATTAAACATCATTGAAATTATTTCAAAATATTTGTGCTATTTCTATATTATTGTGCATGCTATTTGAATGAAAAATGAAGTTTACAAAGAAAGGTATTTAATTTAATTTTTTAAAATAAACTCTGTGCTGTAAGAAAGGTTTTTTATCACTCGTGAATAGACAGAATGATCAGGCATATTTGCGTCTCTAAATTATTAACGAGAAATTTTATTTATTTATTTGTTTTATTATAACTTTTTTATACTAAAGCATATACAAACTTGTTGGGAGCAATAGATGCTGCTGAAATTTTAAAATTGAATTTATCCTTTTAGAAAGATATTGTAGTCTATAATATCCGAAACAAATGTTTGCTAAATAAATACAATATTTGTATAAGTTAAGCTGCATGATATTTTTCCAGATTGTCTAAAATACTTTGGGAAATAAAAAGATCTGAAAGTTTCTATATGTTATTGATCAAGACGATTTAAGTTATTGCGTTCTACCTTGAATGGTTTTGTTTGAGAAAGCCTTGAATTTTTTTACATTAATTCCACGCATATAAGCATGCATTTTTCTCATCATATTCCTATCACAGATTCCCTGCTATTTATGGAAACAAGACACCTGATACAAATATAACTCATAAGTGCTGTGTCAAATTGTTCAAGCTCCACAAAATCGATAAGAAGAGGGGGGTTGCCAACTCTGCCCTTGATATAATACAGAATTACACTTATAGCTCCGTAATATTTATCCCACCCAAGACATCTGACTTAAAGATAGTAGATAGTGAGAGTTGTGGCGAATTGTTGCAATTCCACTTAATCAACCAGAAGATGGAAGTAGCGAGCCTTGCTTTTCACATGACATATGGAAAAGGAGACCAAAACTGTTAAATCTGAAAAGTTTTAGCCTACTTCACTTGATTCAGGCAACCTTACCGACTTTCTGTGTAGAGCTGAGTATATAGAGACAGCGGCTCTGTAAGTCACTATAGCAAACCCGGGCACTTTACAAAATCAATAATAAAAAAAAAAGTTTACGTTACCCTCATTTTTTGATATACTGAGAATACACCAAACTTTCTCTGGGAAGACATGTATTACGATATCTATGGGATCCCCCCGAAAAAAAATGTTTACACGCTTTGAATAACTATTACATAAATAATTGATAACATACATCTAAATTTCGTATTTAAAATTATTTATTACTTTAATTACCGTCGGAATTAATGAATTTGAGTTATAGATTAAGTGAAGACATGTGTTGATGGAAGTTTGTGAACAATGGTTAGGACAAGGAAGGAGTGTTGAATTTATCCCACAATCATCGATTCGCACCCCCTATGGATTTCTTTTGTGTGGGCAACATTAATTTTTATGACTCAAAATCAGCTACAGTCAATGAGTCAAAAGCGATAATTGAAAGAGTATGAGAACAAATACTATTTTACATGCTTAATGACGTTCGCAATTCCATCTGTTTGGAATTATCAGCAAAGTCTGCAGAATAAACGGTCAAAATCGACCATTTCCGATATCTGGCAAGATTCTACGGTTATATTAATTAAATAGAATTATGAAACTTTAATATATGCTATAGATTATTTACGTAGCAAATATTCGAAGTGTATATACATTTTTGAGACACCCTGTATGTTTTCCGAGTGACTAAATAGGCCACCAAAGGATCTAAATAAGTTTCTGCAAGGATATGGAATTGGACGTATTTAGAATTTCATCTAGAGGGATCAAGATGTATTTAGAACAAAACAAAATAAAATGCCATATCTGAAACTTTTCTTGCTTCATAAAATGCCGAAAGTGATAGAGGTGGGATTTCGGTTATTTTCGAAAATCCCAACTAACCGTTCGGTGAAAGTAATTAAAAAATAGAAAAAAATATAAATGATGGGTTGAATCCATCTGTTATATTCTCAGTCATTTTTAAACGATATTCGCTATGTTGCTCGTTTTCTACAATGATTCATTTTTGTGTATTCTGTTTATTTTTTACTGCCTAATAGGAACAAAAATATCCGAAAAGTCTTTATACATCCGTAGTTTTTTAACTTAATTTCGCATGCAGCAAATAAAAATGACATCTAATTCGAAACTTAACTAGAAAGATATCCGATTGATGAAAATAACTTTTTTTATTTCGCAGTTGACATAAACAGCATGCATTCTAGTAGAAAACATATATTCCAAATAAAATACCATCAATGCACATTTGTCAATAAAACTCGTTTCATTTCTAACGTGCATTTCGCTATTAACTCTTTTTCAATGACTTTTAATTGAAGGAAAAAACAAACACAGTGCACCACTTTGTCTAAGAAGCGGTTCTGGACAGTTCAACGTTATTTACCAACCATTACAAACTGTGAGCCTCTTTTGTTACCACTCTGGTTCCACGTGATCTTCTTTTAATCGCTTTTTTATTTTGCAACTGATCCCTTCAAGCCCGACCGCACGCTATTCAAGCGGAACTTATCACTCATAAAAGGAAACTAAACATTCAAAAATGAAGGAAACATCCTGCGAGCACTTAAGGTGAATTTATCCCGATATGGAAAACAAACTTAAAATCTGTAGAGATAACGCGCCCATAAAAGTGAGTGCAATAAAGTATGAAATGGCAAGTCAAGGATTGTGGTCCTGAAATGTTAAACTTTACCCCCTTATCATGAGCTATCTGAATACAATGGCAGTATATGTTGAAGCATTAACACACGGAACAAAGAAATGCTTGCGTGGTTCTTTTAGGTTCGGAATATTTCTTAAAATACCACATCACCTCCGTAGAAATGTCACCGTGGCGTGTTGTCATAGTCCATTAGCTCGGATGTGAGGAGAGAGAATTTTTCTTTTCCGAAACTGGCTAAAGTCGTTTTCCGTTTGAGGATTGGTCAAAAGGTTATATTTTATTCAAAACAATTTAGCTACTTTTTTTTCGTGGCATTGCAAGCTAAGGTTAGAAAAAATAATTAAGTGTCATTTCTATAATATTATAAGACTTTGAGAAACTTTCCATATTCGTTATAAGACTTCGTTAAACAATTCAATTTTTACATTATTTTGATTCACGGATAACTTGTGAATCATTTTCCACAAAAAAATAAAAAGAATAATTGTACTATTGCCGTCTGTAATTTGACAAGTAGACAAATACACGAAACAAAATAATCAATTAAATTGTTTACAATGGTGTATTTAGACTGGACAATATAACTGAATAAGTAAATCCTGTGGACATTATGTAACTCACATACATAATTTTAATGAAAAAATAGATTGAAATACTGCTAATAATTTACTTAACATTTGATAAGAAAATGATAAAATCGTTTGGAGGACACACAAAAGGTTTCCAAATTCGATGGCTCACATCGAGAGTCAAACGTCCTCCCGCTAATGTGGGGGGATTCTATCTGAAAAGTCGTCCTCTTCATTTTATAAAGGTTCAGAATTATGAGGTTCGTACCAAAGTAGTCCTCGCGTTGCTTCAAAACGAATGTTAATATATCTAAGCAAAAACCAAACAAAATTCGAAGGATTAAAGTTCCTGAGTTAAACTTATATACTTCGTTTTCCAGGAATTGCTTTTGCTAATAACTATGAATATAAGAATAAAAAAAATTGACGGGGGAGAGCTGTCTTTTCAAACAGCCGTTATGTTAAAGGCGTAGGACTACTTTACTCGCGTGACTCTTTTGTTTCTCGAAGTTTCTCGTAAGTTTTTAAATTTAAGTAAGTTTTTCGTAACTTCTGTTGTTACCCTTTATCTCTAAAATAAGACATTAGTTTTGTTTCTAACATGTGTAGTTACCGAGATATAGAGGATCGAGTCACCAATTCATGCGTATTTTTGCCCAACTTTGCGACTCAGTAGTCGCTGAACTACAATTGCAATTTTCAATTTTTTTGTAACTTCTGTTGTTGCTCTTTATCTCTAAAATAAGACATTAGTTATGTTTTTAACAAATGTAATTACTGAGATATAGAGGATCTTCCATACCAAGTTTTGTGTGTGAATCAATTTCCTTCCTGAGACCCCAATGGGAGGAACATAGTCCTACGTTAAAATAAGCAAATGTCAGTAATACCTCCTTGTTCTGAATGCATATTTCAAAAATTCAGGCAGGATTCAAGTTCGCCTTTTGATTACATATCCAAGACAACCGATAATGAAATTTTATTTTAAAAATAACTTTTCAGTTAGAAACTGAATGTAGCATATTGTGTAATATAAAAGATTTAAATTTTAGAAAAAGTGAATGAACTATAGCTTGCTAGTCGCTCACTAATGTAAAATTCTACTTACACTCATTAAAATATTTTTTACTGTTTTCTACTTACTTTGAAATTCTTGCTTAATTAATATTACTGAATATAATTATTGCATATAATTACTGAAATAAGAGTGCTGTTTACTCATAAAAAGGAATTCATTATAAATAGCTGATAACTGAACGCAAAAATATAGCAATTAATAATAAAAATTCAATCTCCTTAAAATAAAAATTATTTTCATATTGTAATATTTTTCTTTAAAAATACCTTAAAATTATTCTGCTGTAAAACCAATTTACCTCTAATGTTTATTTCTTTAATAAAATCTGCTATAATCTTTATTTGTATTTATAATGAAATAAAACTTTTTTTAATGTTAACAAGGAAGTTCTGAGAATTTTAATTATAATATCATCTTACTGAGTTATTAAATTCTGTCTGAATAATTAAAATTTCGCTTTCGCTTATATTTACCTTTGTTGCATTACAATTATAATTGTTTTTATTTTACGCAGATTTCAGACGAGCATTAATGAAAAGAATTGTTTATCATGAAGAAATCCTAACGTTCCAAAGTATTCGTCCAGCTTACATTTGTGTTGAAGTCGGAAATCAAAATTAAAAAATTCATTTTCATTTGTACGGTTTATTTTTCGTCCCGAAAACTTGATACTTGACTGTGAGACATAAAACTGCTTAAGAAGGATAATTTTAGAAAATACATGAAGAAGAAACAAGAAATCCTCTATCGAAAACAGTCATTGGAATTTAATCTTAAATCCTTATTGCAAAAGGAAACAAATTGCGGGAAACAGACTGATGACAACATCCGTAAGCGTGGGTTTAAGTAGGACTTATTACTCTTAGAAAGTTTAGTTTCCGAGCTGAACAATTGCACGGAAAACTTAATTTCTCCAGTCAGGTTATAGTTTTAAATGTAGGATATTACACCAGGAAACTAATCACGAGCAACTGCGGAATTCACGCATCTCTTCTGGTTGCAAATGCTTAACTAAATTATTAAGGGGAATTCGGTAATTATTTAATTGATTTGAAAGACAATAATATAATAGAAAAGAGAAACAGAATGGAGCAAATTCCAGGTTATCATGTTCAAAATGAACTTTGGTGGAGTTGTTTCAAAGATTGCGAGTTTGTTTACCATATCCCTCAAACCTATCAGAAAATTTTAAGACTCTTTCATCGTGTCTCCAGGTTGCGAGATCACGAACTTTTACCTCGTGCGAGATGAACTGTGAATTCCAGTATTAAATTGACGCAGTACACTTGCCATGCGTTGTATGGGAATGATTGGAGAATCCCTTGGTGACTATCGAATTCGACGAATTAAAATTTTGTTCTCTTTATTTCCTGTTTGTAAAGTACAGATGGACGTAATAAAAGACGCTCACTTTCCTGATAATTTCAGAAAGCAAATACTTTACCTATACCTTTACACTCTCCTATAGAAGTATATAAGGGAAAATATTGTAATCGTTAAAAAAATTCGACCTTGCGATTTTAACAAATCTCCACGTTTTAGACATCCCGGAGTCCTAGGAGTCGAACATAATTCCAGAAATGGAATTATGTTTGATTCCAAATTTTGTATGACTGTGAACACTATAACTCAAAAATGGACCAAGCTAGACGGATAAAATTTGTTATGTAGACTTTATATTCCAGTTGTAGATTTCTATCAAGTTATGGACGAAGGGAAGTCTGCCTGTCAGTGTGCATGCGAAGACGATAACTCAAAAAATGTAATAAGCTGTATGAATGAATTTTCGCACATGAACTTCACCCCAAAATTTTATATCGGTATCTCCATTTGAATTATTCCGTAAAAGGGTACACTGACTTTTGTTTGCAGTGTGTGTGTGAGCATGATAACTTAAAATAAAAACAAGAAAGATAATCAATTTGGTATTTGGTATTTATACCATAATTGTATATCTGAATCAAATTTTACACACAGACGATCAAAGAGAAGATATCCAAAATGCATTCTCGATTCTGTTCCCTACACTACGAAGCTAAGCTCAAAACTCGCCGTATTGTGAAAGTATAAGAGAAAGATGAGAAAAGAAAACTCCCGTTGATTTTTTTTAGTACATTGTTTTACTTTGTTCATAAAAATATTTCATTTAATCGATTATAAACACGATTAGTGAAAACAGACGATGTGAAGTTTTAATTTTAAAAGAGCCTTGAAGTCGTGCAATTTTACTTTATAAGGATTACATTCCCAATTTCACCAAAAATCTTCCAAGAAGAGATGCATTTACTGTTGGTGTGGTATGGAAACTCGGATTGTGGAATGCCTATTCATGTGCTGCCCATGCTACTTGATCACTAATTAAAAATTTCTGCCCATAATAACTTTCGTATTCGTTCAAAGTGGGACTTTTATCAAACACACCCTATGAAATCAAACGAATTTTTAGTTGCATTGAGGAGATCCTTATGCCCTATCTTAAATAATATCGAAATAAACGAGATCAGTTATGTCTTGATTAACTACTTAACCAATTTCGATGAACAGTTTGTACTCTAGGAATACAGCTTTCGTGCGCATTATCTTTGTTGTATTCTAATTCAAATTGTTTTAAAAAATCAGATATTTACGTCAAGAAAATGATTTTAAAAGGTTTATAAACGTAATTTCCATATTAATTAATTTCATTATAATTTTTTTTATCTACATAGAGGATGTACTGTTATCTTGTAAAATGTTTCGTCGAAATTTCGAATTACTATGTATATTTCCTAAAAATAAACACATATGGTATAATGTCTTTGTGTCCTTTTAAGTGGCTGTGAGTACGATAACAAAAAGCAGAAGAAAAAAAAGATCGCAAAGTGCGAGCTGATCGAAATTTGGATGTGGTCCTTAGACCAAAATTGTAGATTCTATCAAACATTAGACCAAATCCGCTAACGAAAAGTGGTACTTTTCCTAAACACGCAACTCGATTTTGTTTATTGTGTTATGAAACAATTCAAGTGTTATATTACAGATATTTTTTAACCTGTTCATTGTCGCGTACATTAAAGGAAAATATTAGACAAATGCATTCTAGAACGTTGCCACTGGCGTTTAAGGAAAACATAACATGTTTTTTAATTTCTTCCGTTTATTTATACGGACGTCGGCACTCCGCCCAGAGAAAATATTAAATATATTATTTATTGCAATTTTCTTGAATAAGCAGAAAAATTCTTGTTCCTATACATTTGCTTTCGAATTCTCTTTTGAAAGGCCTTTTAGGATAAAATGAGCAGTAATGCGAAAACAAAATCTTCGATTCTAGTATTTAACTACATTTTAGTATTTTAAAAAATTTTTTCAATGAATCTTTCTGTTAACTTGAATTTTAATACTATAAATGAAAGCGATTCAATGCTTTTATAATTCAAAATATTCATTAGCTTTACAGAACAAGCAAACTTTTGCAGTTTCTGAACGCTTCAAAATTCTAAATAGCATTATGCAACTCTTGGAAAACTTTCATAAGTCAAGTATAAGCTAAAATGCATTACGCAGTCGGAAGTTCAAGTTTTCTGTTTCATTTGCATTCCAGAATTTTCTTCCTTTCAAAAACTTAAAGAAACTTAAGACACACCGCAAACAGAGAAACTGGAGCAATTAGGCTGGATAAAAGCAATTCTTTTGAGTATAATGCCTTTCAGGTAGTTAACAACAAGAATCCAGAAAATTCTCGAAATTAGACGACAGAAAAAATTCCTTATTAACACTTAAGAACTATTTCTCTTTGCCGGAGTTGATGATAATCCTTTAAACAAGATATATACTTGCACAGTTGATTGCGTTGCTTTTGAACTCTACTTAGGAGAAGTGCGCTTTATCCTATTTTTTTTGCGAGTGAGCCTTCGGACGAAGATTAAGTCATTCTTAAATCTGGGTAGAATTCTAAAAATAAAAAAGGGATAATGGATCTTGTTTAAAAGGAAACACCTAAAAGTTATCAAATGAGAAATCAGCAATGGTAAGAATCAGCTGAAAGAATAATACTTCAATAAAAATGGAGAAGTTGTGTTTTTTTTAATAAACCATGCTTTGCTTGCATGTAAATGTTAAATAGCGGAAGTTAAAAACAGCGTAAGTTGAAAACCACTGTTTTAGTCTTAAAGCAATTAAATTTATTGGCAATAAGAAATGTTGCAAAATTTTTAACACGTTTGCTTCCGTTTATACTTAAATATTTTTTCATATAGGATGGCATAATTTTTCTTTAATTAGTCCTAAATTAATTTATTTAATCTTAAACCATTGAAAAAGAAACATAATAAGGAATAAATTGGCATTTTTATTAAGTGAATCGAGAGAATTCCTTTCCATTTAGAACGGCTCCGAATTGGCGATATGTGAAAACTTTTCGCCAATTTCAATGTCCAAATTACCATCATGAAAATCTAGGGTCATGATAATACTTTCTGAATAAATAATTCTGTCATTAGATATAATTTGCTGTACTTATGGTTTTGAATTTATTAAAAAGCGTACTTTGATAATATAAGGAATATAATCATACATGGTAAGAATGAAGCTTAATACACTGAAAATGTACAATTTATCTGAGTGTTAGAAATAAATTTTTCATAACGCCGATAAAATGATGATATCTTTCTGATAACGGCATATTTAACTCATTATAATTAGTATACAAAATAAAATCCCATGACTTCTTTTTACAGTGCTACGTTAACGTGTAACATTAAGAAGCTCCGTGCCATTTTTTCGTTTTAGATATTTCAAATGTTTCAGTTAATAATGACCACTCTGTTTATATTTTTAGCCATTTTATATTTTTAAATGCTATATTTAATAACTTTATTTCTGTAATTTAAATACATTAGAAAAAATATATGTAATTAGAAAAATAGAATGTAAAAATAGTGCAATGAAATTATTCGATGCGCGGAAATTTTGCATTTCTGTGATAATCTTTTGAGGTGAAAATGAAAACATTCTGCTTATTTAAATTATTAATAAGACAAACTTGATTCTGATGAAATCAATAATAAGTTGAATATCTCAATCCAGAGTTTAGTCGTTGTGGCTTTTAGTCATGAAACATAAAACAAAAAAGCATGATTTAAGTATAAAAGCGTGGTAAATTGTATTTAATACTCAAAGGAAAAAAAAAACAAAATATTTCGCTGAAAGTTTTACTTTCGTGAGAAATCCTTTACCGAAAAATAAATAATAAAACAGTAATACAAAGAATTTTATACACACATTTAAAAGCTAAAATATCACGAACTTTCTTCACTTGTCGACAATGACAGCAATTCAAAGCAAAGAATAGAAGTGTAAATTTAAAAACGGTAGGAGGATATGTAAGATGAATTGTTTTAACTGAAAACTTAATTCAGACGTTCAACAACATTTACTTATGAAAAACTTCTCATATTAGTGGTTCTGAAACTTTTGGTTTCAAGGGATCAAATTTCTTTTTCCTTTTTCACTCTTACCTCTTTTCTTTTAATTCTGTCATCATTCCAAACAATGTCGAAATAATGATTCCAAAATTTATTTTATGTTATTAATATGCATTTATTTAATTTTAGAGATTTATTATTTGCGTCATATTTTTTATTTATGAGCATTTTTTCAGCAAATCGCTTAAATCAGTGGTGGGGAACCTTTTTACACTGAAAGACCTCAATAAATTTCGGCAGCTGACCAAAAGGCCGCACGAGCAGAAGCTTAACGGTTATTGCTCTGTAATATTTATTATGTTACAGACAAGCATATTATTTCAATTCAAATTTTAATGAGCATTCGCCCTTGGGGAATCCCAATTGGTAACCTTGTTTTAACCTTCTTATTTTTAAAATTTGCTCATTTTATTCTTGTATTTTTATTGTTGTTTAACTGACGTTGACTTAGATGGATTTTATTGTTTTCTAGACTGGTGAGAAACCACGGGATCTGTTTTTGATGCTCTTTTGTGGGATTTTTAAAGATACTTTACAAAATTTTTTATTGCCTCCTTCTTTTTACTGGTGTATTGTGCTGAGCTTGTGCTTGCGTTTTGCTCATTTGGATGCATACTGGGGCTCCTCTTATTGAGTGTTTTGAATATTTTTAATGTTGGTTTCAGATCTGGTGATAAAAATCAAACAAAATTCAATTAATTTATGGTTCTCTCCAAGTGTTTTTTTTATTGTGAGTGTGTTTTAGGTTACTTTATTTATTTTGTTGTTTTTTCTTTTTTGCAATGTTTGTAACGTTCTGTGCTGTGCGTTGTGATGCTTTTGTGTGTGTCATGGCATATTGATATTCTTGTATTGCTTTTATACTTCCCCACAGATCTGCTAAAGGCCTTACACCATTTCGGGTAGGCCGGAATGGTGTGGGTTTTAAAGAAAAAATGCAAATTGTAAATAACTGGTAAGGCCGCATAAGAACCTAAAAAAGGCCACAAGTTTTCCACCCCTACCTTAAATCTTTCTTTGTAAAAGTAACTATGCCCTTTATCTGAAATCTTTCTGCTTTAGATTTCTACCGATGGGGAAGGATAAGAAGTGAATCCATCTTGTTTGGCGAGAAAGTTCTCAAATTATCTGTCAAAGAAGATACTAAAAAGATGAAAGGTTGATATATTGATCGAATTTTAATGGCCCTAAGAAAAGAGAAATAACATAGATACCCCGATGGTCTAAATAAGTTACTTTTCAGTTTAAAAACTCATGAAGATTTCATTTTGTTCTGGTTTCAAAATTCAATAAGAATGCCTTAGTAAATTATATGGAGTTGGCAAATCGTTGGATAGAATGTAGCATAGGTAAATAATACATAAAACAGAAGTTCTGTATTTTCATATCTGCTTTAATTTTAATTTGCTACATGAAGTTCTTATACACTTATGACTGCATTTATAAAATCAGAAACCAATTGCCATTTGATAGGTTTCAATTTTGCTATTACGAACTGCAGCTAAGTGTTTAAAATTTGCTATGTAAAATTGAAACTACTCCAGTTCGTTGTGCAACAAGCTTCTTGATATTTTCATTTTGGATTTGTTCCCGTTTGCGTAATTAACACCAGGTATTAGAGCTTAATTAAAATTGAAACCAGGCATTTTACAGCATTATTTACGTAACTGAAGGTATATTAAATTTGCAGATCACTTCTTTTAAGAAGACTTTACATTTTTTTATTTCTATTAACAAAAAAACATCACTTATGATAAATTTTGGGATAAAAATTGATGTATAATTGACGCATCCTGTATCAACAATAAGCATTCAATCAAATTTTAGGTTAATTTCAGTTTTTATCTTTACATTAACATTTAGATCATCATCGTTGTTTTTTATACGCTTTATCTTTCTTAGAACATGTTTACACCCTTTGGAGGTATCTTTCTACATCACACTGAAAATAATGAACTAAATAATCCATCATATCGGACCATCATGAGGCAAAGCAAACTTGATATTCAAAAATTCAGAATCTTATGAAGCTACAATGTATACTTTTATGGATTCATTGGCGTACATCGCTAATTTATGCATATTGAAAAATCAAATAAAAAAACTAAAAGTGCTTCCAAGCAATCTTTAAAATTTCAGTAGTTCCATTCTGACAACAAAAAATGTCTGATATTATAAAATATGATAAAAAATGATATTCTATTTTAAATTAAATTAAAAGTTGGCAAACCTATTTAAGGAAGCTGAATGTTTTTGCATTTACTCTAATATTTATTGAATTGAATTAATCCTTCCTTAGATGATACTAGTGAAAGACGCAGATGGTGAAATGAGGGCCAATAAAGATTTTTCAGCGAAAATAGGTTCTAATAAAGTTTATATCTGAAAATGTGGAGGTTATAATCAAATTGATTTTATCTTTTCTTTTTTGTATCATCTTTTAAAAAGCACATCGTAAAATGAATGAACTTTTGTATAGAATAGCTCTATTGAATGTTTTAAGAATAAGTAATAAATTGTTCAAAGTAAACAGATATTAATCTGAAAAATTCTCAAACCGAAGGCAGCAAGATAATTCATTTTATAGAAATATCGTCAACTATGTTCATAATAACGCTGTGATGAAGAAATATAAAGAAATTTGGAAGATAAAATTGCGTATTTTAGGTTGATTTTCCTGCCTGAAATATTTTCTTAAATTTTTTCAATGCACTGAACTTATTTTATTTAAAAAGCAGCGATAAAATAGTATTTTTATGTTGCATAAATAAAGTTAATACAAATATATCTAATTCTTATATAGCATTACGTTTTTGAATTGTAATTTTGAAGTTTGAGCTATGGGTATTGACCAAAACGTTCGAGTTTGGAGTTGAAGTTATCTTATTTTCATTAACTATACATGTTGAGAGAAAACATACTTGCGAAATATGTCAGAATCAAATGTAAGGGATTTTTGGAAATTCAAAGTAAACAAATTCAAAAGATTTTAACAAATTAAAGGCCAAATAGTTTTCATTATAAGTAGAATTTAAATTTCAAAAGCTTAAACATTATGACAAAATTTTGTTTAAATTATTATATTTGAAGAATAAAATAAACCTTATCTAAGAACATGGGTTCTTAGATAAGGTTTGGTAAAAAGTAAAATATTATACTTTTAATGGTAAAAGTAAAAATATTATACTTGTGTTAAATTTTTTAACTGTATTAATAACCGAGTTTTTAATTTTCGTAAATGGAAATTTGAAAATCTCACTTTGTAATATCTATTACTCAGTAGGAATTTATAAAATATTTTAATTTTAATTTTTATAAACATTTGAAAACATCACCCAGTTTGATAATCACAAAAATGCAAACATTTACAGAATGTTCTTATAAATGAAAGCTTACAGAACTTCTTCAGGGCTATTATCGAAAGTATTAAGCAGTTCAGGTTCTTTAAGCATTTTCACCAGGGAGATATCAATAACTATATCTATAGGTTGTGCACTCTTTATACTTAGGAGCGCTATTTTACCAGGAAAACTGAAATCATGTTGAATAAATGCTTTTATATCTCATTTTTTCAGGTTCATTTTAATTTCATTTTCTGCTCCGTTTTTCTATACTTTGAAACATACTATTTTTAAAATTAAGACTACATTTTTAACAATAATAAATTTTGGATAAATTTTAAAATATTCACCGGACAATCGTCATGAAATGAAACTTAACATATTTTTAAGACGTTTATTGTTATTTTTTCCTTTTTTCTGCCTTAAAATCTTAGCTTATCCCTCAAACAGAAGTCCCCTTTAGAAAAATTCGACCTTATTTTGGTCAAAAGTAAATTTTCACTTGGTAGTTACATTCTATATGAAGCAATAAAAAATGTCCGTAATAGGGCTACGTTTAATGAAGTACTTTTATAATGACGTTATAATAAAAAAATAAATTGAAGAAAAAGAACATAAACATTTCAATAAGTTCATATTCTCATATTATTTATTTTTCTCTATCGAGGTTTATAAAGGTAATTGTAACTTGTCCAAAAAATTATATTTTTTTAGTGAGAACACACCCAAAGTACCTTTTCGAGGTCTGTTGGATGTATTAATTTATAAAACCTAATTAATTAAAGGAAGCTTCAACAGGAGTGATTTGTTCCACCAATCAAAAAACAATTGGTAAATTAACTGATTATTTTGTATCGAATTTCTGAATGATGCTATTGAAAAATTATCGTTGCTGCAACCATCTAGACTAATTTCTCTGTAAATTAAATTAATAATTTCTAACAAACAAAACCTTGGGCAATTAAAATGTTTGGGAAGATCAAATTGGATTTAACTATTTTCCTTGACTAATTTAACTGCGCTTTAACTTAAGTTTGAAGCTTAATTCTCTTCAATATTGACGAAATTTGCAAAATTGCAAAAGAAAATCAAAATTTGTTGAGGAAAAAAAAGAAAAACAGTATAAAACTTTATATGTAAGATCTTAAATAATGAGATTCGTCACAAAACAGTTGCAAATAAAAAAAAATCATAAAATTAGAAACATATTATCGCTATAAAATCTCTGAAACCGAAATGCTGCAATTGAACAACGGATATAATATAGACTTTAAGCTGAAACAGTTTGTACATATCTTCGTTAAAACAGTTAACATTCTCACTTTAGCCAATGGGAATCTATGTCATCCCATATTATGATTGTGATTGTAGATGACACAAATTAACGTCTTTCGTTAACTGGTTTCAAGTTGAAGCTGACATGATACGATATTGTTTCAAATGCTTCTCTCACCTGTTCTTGACGCGATTCACATCACTTCAAATTCGGATTCTGGTCTTTTGAAACATAAATTTGAGTTCATTTAAATCCATTTTATGATTTCTGGTTTTCAAAGTTCCCGCTTTGCATTATTCTCTCAAAATTGCATACAAGGAATTTCTAACCAAAAGCAGTAGTTTGGTTTTAATTCACTGAAAAACTAGGAAACAAGCTTCTTTTTTGGATTTTATATTTCAGTGAACTGAAAGGCTGAACACTTTGCTGCTTCTCCGCCATAATACTTGTTTTAAAAAGATTCTTTGGGATTTTATCATGCCATAACCAAAAGGTTAGAGAAAATAGTTTTAGTAAATGTTTGTTAATACAAGCTTCTCTATATATAACGTCGGTTCACAAGCTAATAACACATAATAATTATATGGAATGTATGTTGTTTTAATGCATGAATGGTTATGAAATGGGAATCAAATTTACATTTGTGTTGTACGTGCATAATAGTTTAATTCTCAAAGAAACACATTATTTCATTATATATTACTAATCTTTGCAATGAATATTGCTATTTTATTAATGTTGTATATATTCTAATTTTTAACGTAATTTCTAATTCTTTTATAATGACATTAATGAACTTATAATGATTTTTATATTATGGATGCTTAAAAAATAATAGCGAAATATATTCAGAATACTAAATTTATAAGATTAATCTTAAAATTGATGAAAAACTATAAAACTCTCTTCTAGATACATAAGAGGAAAAACTTTATTTGAAATCATCTCCTACAAGAAAAAAAATCTGGCATATATATTACGTACTAAAATTTTATATACTTACTAAAATTCTATAAAATTATATATTAAGTTGATCTTACCAAAGAAATAATAAAACTGAAAAGCAGTGATTACACTTAACATCATTGAAAGATTTTTCAGTGATAGCAGACACAGGCTTCGAGTAATAACAACTTCATGTCGAACTTTTCAAACAGTTATGATGATTCTGTAAAACAATCTGTGACATATTACACATACAACGGAAGTTTTCATAAGAATCTTTAGCTTTTCGATAAACCAGTTCGAGAACTTCTGGTAAAATGACTTTCTTTATATTAGTTTTCTTAAAATTTGTCTCTTCGAAATTGCGGAAAAGGAATGGTAATAATGAAAACAACCACGCTTCCCATTCAATTGTCGTCCCACGGTCGCAGTTAAGAGCGTTTAGGTGAAAGAGTCGTCCTCGAGAAAAACGAAGAAAGTTTTAACTGGAAGAAATATTGCATATTTGTAATATCGATATGCACTAACTCAAACAGAAATATTGTTGGGAAATAGCAGTGTTTGCTTTAGTTTTGAATTAGGTCTTTGTTTTCTGAAGGGCTGATGTCTTGGAGGGAGCTTTATTACAAAATTAACATAATTATGTGATTAATAAAAGTATATTGCATATGGTTTGCTGATGTGAAGTCATTTAAAAAGCTTAAACACAAAAAAGAAAGAAAACAATTATTTTTTTCACAATTTAAAGCAAAAAAATAACGAATTGACGTCAAAGTATATTCAACTGATGAAATTCTTTTAGATTTAAAATGCGTTTTGAGTACCATACAGATCAAAAAAATTTGCACGTAATTTGTATTTCGAAAATATATGGCAATGAAAATCATGGAAAAAGAATAAGATATAATGAAGCATTTAATTAATTAGGTCACAAGTAGTTACAAAATAATCTTAATCGTTTGCAGTTGTAAGCCTTATGAGATGAAAATTACTTACCATTCCACAGAGATTATAAAAAACATTATTTGTCAAAATTAGAGAAACTTTAAGCATATGTAAAATCTGTAATAGACTGAAATGGAGAAAAGATTTTGAGAATCTTTGTAAACGACTTTATAAAAGAAGCGCAAATCGAGGATAGTAAAAAAATCAAATTGAAGACGTAACAAATGCAATTAGTTTGTGATACTTTGAGAACTCACTAAAATTTATCGAATAATTATCGATAAAAATACTTTCAAAATTCTCCAAAATACTCCCATTTCTAACTTAATAAATTTACATAATTCAAATAAATATTGAAATCGTTTGTTAAGAATTAATTAATTTAGATTTATTTAAAAACAAACAAATCACTTATCAAAAACTGATACAATATAAAAATACGTAAAAATAATTTGCAATGGTGTAATAACAATTACAAAAACTAATAAAATAAATAGATAATAAAAACTTTAACATTTGGTTACGTAGTATTAAGAACACACATTATTATCGCACCAAAAAGAAATAAAACATAAATGAATTTCTCAAAGGACGAGTTTTCTGCTTTGTTTGTTTACTTTCAAGTGCTGGGACTACGTAATTCCGTTGTAATGCTAAATCAATGGATTCTTCAAAGCGGAAATCCAACATCTCTGCAGTTAAAGTCAAGGTTTTTAATGTAAGTAAGCAAAACCAGAAAACTCGTCCATAGCTTTTATTATAATTATTATTTTTATGTTTTTGCCAAAAAATCGTTTGTTTTTTTTCCACCTTAAGTTTTTATTAAATTGATTTAGAAGTAAGATTTTAGAAGTTTTTATCGAGGTTAAAATCTTACACTAAAGTTGTGTGTATTTATTATGCACGAAGCATAATTAAAATTGCTCAATTTTTTTAAATCGAAGTTAAAGCGGGCTTTTTAATTTTAGTAAAAAGCCTACATAGTCTTTGAACTTTTTGAAAAGATTCTGCAAATATGAGAAATCGGAATTATGCCAAAATATTGCTTAGATCGTTTAAGCCAATCATAAAAGGCAAGCATTGTTTTCCTGTATGGTGGTTAGAATTCCAGTTAATGTTTCCTGCATTTCTTAAACTTTTTTTATCATATTCATGAACACAACATTTTCAAATATCGAATTTATGAAGCGTAGCTTCTCATGCACTGCTATTGGAGGAAAGTTCAAAGTGGGAATTCAGATAAAAAAGGTAAGAATCACTCTCTAAAGGAATATAATTATGAGATGCGATGCACAAAGACTTGAAATTTTGCACGTCGATTGACAACCGTTTCAGAGATTTTTTTCATATTTTGAAATTAAATATGATGTATCGTTGTTTTAACCCTAAATTGTGTGCTATTATTCATATTTGTATAACTGAATTTCTTTTGAAAATTATTTTTTTAAATTTTTTAATAAATAATTCACCTGTAGCATTTCTTGACTTCAAGTAGAAAAGTTCTGTTAAAGAAGTTCTGATTAAACCAAGATTTTTAATTGATTAAAATTAAAATTTCAAAATCAAAATTATTTTTACACTTTCTTTACACTTATTTATATTGATTTACACAACTGCAGGTAGAAAATAAAATTCCTAAAGTTTCAGGGTAACCATTGCTTAAAATCTCCTCTGGACGCACTGTTCCTGGAAAAGCCACAATGCTAAGAATCTTTAAACAATAATACCAGTAGCTCTGTGAACAGTAAACCTCGCCCCCCAAATAATAATTTTGACGGGAGGTTGTCTCTGCGAAACGGCCGCTGGGATTGAGGGCGTAAACTTACTTACCTTACTCAACTGTTACTTTCTGTGACTAAAGTTGCTCTATCCTACTAAAGTATCTCTATGCGACTTTGACATATGATCTATACTTTATTACCTTTCTCTGTTAAATTAAAATAAAAGCAACTCAACTCAATTAAATCGATGGAAAGGACAGCTCAATTAAATCAACAATTGTTAATAATAATTAATTAAGGACAGTTAATTAATCGATTACTCAACTGTGACTTTCTTTGACTAAAGTAGCTGTATGTAACTTTGACCTATGCTTTATGACTTTTCTCTGTTAAATGAATTGATCTGAATGAATTAATTAATCTGAAAGGAATTAATTATTAATCTGTTAAAATCCAGTTAATATATCGCTCATAACCGATGGGTGCGTGCGCATAGGTCGCTGTGACGTCATCAAAATTCTTCGTTATTTTCCTCAACTTTGAAACTTGACTGTGACTAAACCATAATTACAAATTTTAAAATTATTTTTACAATCTTCAATGTCTACCTTTTTCTGTTAAATGAAACTAAAACCAACTCTCTATATTATTTAGTTGCTGAGCTATAAGATTTTACCATTCCACGAAATTCGATGTAATTCAACAATTCTTGAGTAATATATCTCGTGAGCGTAAGATCGATGAATGAATTGCCAAGTGTACTTGTAAATTTTTAGTGATTTTCATCAGCTTTCAAGCTCGACTGTGACTAAACCGTAATTCCAAATTCTAAAATTCTTTTTGTAACCTTCAATGCCAATCTTTCTCTGTTAAAGACACTAAATCCAACTTTCTATCTTATTTGGTTACGGAGCTATAAGCGTTTAAAAATACCACGAAAAGCGTCATAATTTTTTCCTTTCTCGACACACCATTAGACCACTGTGGAGCGACGTCAGTCTACGTCAAAAATCTAATTTCTAAAATCTAAGTCTAATTTCTCTTGATCGCATTTTTTAAAAGCTTAGCAAATGTTATTCATTGTGAAAACAGCTTTCATCATAATTTGACTCTCCAGGAGATACACTGGTGTACAAAAGTTTAGCGCAATTCTTATGGTGCGACAAATTGGAGGTTAATATGGATAAAATGGTTCGCAATCTGCTGAATTAGCAAAACATCTCTAGCTCTTTTACTTCGCTTATATTTAAGCGGCGTATCGAAATATTTTGAAAAAGATAACACCAAAAATTCACAGAGAAAAACTGAATCCTTAAAATGGTTATTTAAAAAATATCATCGAGAAAATTTTACTATTGAATAGGCATCAAATTAAAATATTTTTTCCAACTCACTTCGTTCCACAGAGCGTTCGAACTATAAAGATGGAACTCAAAATAACTTGGAGATAAATATTACAATGTGGCAAAGAAATATATATGAGTGAAAAGTTGTCGTTGCTATGAAGATCAGACGATTTATAAAGCAGGCGAAATTATCTCAGCGAGATCACATTTCTTGGAGAGAATCGTCTGATAATTCTATTTAAGCTTAACAATTACAAACGAATTTTTAAAATTTTTTTAAATTGGTTACTGAGCCATATAGGGTAAAAAAGAAATGGTTTAGATATAAATTTAGAACTAAAAGATAGCCAAAGATTATAAAAATAGGTAACATTTATTTAGCGAAAAGCGGATAAAGATACACAGCGATACATAGCCATAAGCGAACTGTGATGCCATTATTTTAATTTTTGGTTGTCACTCGCTATTTTATTACCAATTAATACAATTATTATATATAATTAAAATAATTATTTTATTACCGAATTAAAATAAATAGAAACAAAGCATATATACTGTTTTCTATTGCTTCAAGAAATATTTCTGCCGAATTTGAAGGAAATCGAACAAAGCATTTGGTCGTAATCGCGTAACAAACATACAGACAGACAAGTGCAAAAGGCTGGAGTTAAAAATACAATTTAAATTAGTGCAAACTGATATAAAATGCAGTGAAGTGACTTAAGTTAAC
>BGPR01002662.1:0-21389 GCA_013235015.1 Araneus ventricosus
GGCTACGTATTGCTGCCTCCATTCCACATAACATAAAAAACATCGAAAACTTTGCTGACACCATTCTAAGTTGAAGATTTCAAACTCGCAGAAAAACATAACATCACTAAAACTTGCTGGATAAACGAACTCTTACTTTCCAATTTCCAACTGAAAAAATAAAATTATGGGACAAGCTTCCCTGAAGGCCCTAAGGCCTCCAGGTTCGCAGGTGCAACCACTACTGTTTTGACAAGCACAAAAAAAATTCAAATCACACAAAGGAAAACGCTTCCAGTCGACGCCAGCCTAATAACATATAAATTCATCCGCTGAACAAGATGGCGAGTAAATAGTCCTGTTGAATAAATTTGATTTATAATTTAAGCAAAGTTGGAAACATTAAAGGAAAAAGACATCAAAAGTTAAAACAATTAATATTTAAGTCGATTACAAAGTAAATAATTAAGAAAAAATCTAGATTTTAATAAACTGCTAAAATTACCGTTTAAATTTCAAAGTTTCCAGCGATGCCACACGAGATGAAAGAAACTTTTGTATGAAGATTTAAATATTTAAAAATACTGATAAAGCCGAAAAATGATGTAGATGCAATTTTGCAATCTAACACTCACCTGTAACTAAAATATTCAAATTGTCGCACTCCAAGGGAAGCAGCTGATAGTCTTCTGGGACGCAGAAAGCAAGTCATTTTGATTGATTCTTTTCGTTTAGGGACCATAATTGGTATGAGTTATTGTGACACTCTCTACCAAACTGATGTCCGCTTATCCACGCAAGAGACCAGGGCTCTGAATTAAAAGAGTTTTTAGAGGATAAATGAAATAGATGGGCAACGATTTCCTCAGGATGGTTCCTTGAAATTTATTTACTCTGGTATGACAAATGTATCAACTTCAAGGAATATGTGGGAAAATTAGATACAGTTTGTACTTGATATGTCATTGTATGTTTCTTGCGTTTGTAATAAAGCTTTCCTGTGAAAAGGCATGACAAAACTTATTTTCGAAATGTCTTCGTATATATATTTAAAGTTGTTGGCAAAAAAAACGATGAACCACAGTCGACTGATTTTGACACACTTTATCTTATATGGAAATTTATGACATCTAGATATGTCATCAATGGCGTCCTGCCACCCAGTACCTCCATTTTTAGATAAGTTGCAAAATGGTACTGATAGAGTTCCCTGCTTCCCTACAACCCAATTCCCAATTTATTTCAACAAGTTTAACGCTAGCCAAAGGGTAATACTATTTGGCGAAAAGCTGTCACCGAAAGCGGCTATTTATTTTAACATTAAATGAACATCGATACATTACAGCATGGACATTATTCACAAAAAATAATATTTTTTGCCGGAGCATCTAGAAAGAATTCTCGGATGAACACCAAAAACAGAATAATTAAGGTCCGGAATAAATAGCGTGGAATAACATTTTAACATGTTTGCTTATTAGGCTTTATTATCTTCTTTTTACAGGTCTTTGCGATATTCCTGATGCCTAAAGTGTCAATAAGTATATTGAAGCTGGTGGAGACACATCCAGAATTACACTTGCCGGTCAAGGGGCGGCCCACTGCTGGATTATTGTCCGCCATCTCCCTGGCCAAAGGGCTCTTCCAAAGGGTCATCATGGAAAGCGGATCTCCTGGCTACCCACCCAGACAGGACAGCATCAAGCCTCAACATGGATATCAGTCAGAAGGTGGCGGGAACGTCTGTACTGGTGCCAACAAACTCACACCATCCAGAATACCCCTTAATGGAAGTTCTGAAGTGCCTTAGGAGTAGGTGGTTGATTTTTCTAACGTGCTACTTTCTTTCTCTACGAAAATGAAATCACATAACAAGAATTGAAATGAAAATATAAAAACTATATAACAGCATTAAAACCCTTTAACTGCTGTTTTCTAAATTCATCTAATTAGATGACAACTTCACGTAGACGGTTCAAAAGAAAGGTAACAAACTTTCTACCAGAAAAGGTTTATTCACGAAATCAAAGAGGTGGATAAAGATGAAAGGCACTGGTATACATAATTTTTTCTAACATACTCACCATGGTTTTGGAAGTATTTAATATCGGTGAACCAATTTATCGAAACTGAATAGAAGAAATCAGGGTCCAGGTCGCGAACCCTTAAAGGAGGCTCTCCCTGAACTTCGCATCTGATCTCTGAATTGACGACCTGCCAGCCGTTTCTTCAGCAGTCCGAAGAGATACAAAACCACTTGCTGGTGAGAACACGTCACGAACAGGTGTGCTCAGAACTGTCGAGCACGTCTACCACAGAGACATTGAACACTCCTCCCTACAGAATGCCGCGCCATGCCTATGTCATTACGGCAACCGAACCTGGAAACAAATCATATACCACCATTTATCACACTTGCCGGGATTCCAAACTGGACCTTGGATAGAAGTCCAACACCTCCCTACAGCCGATGCCCAGGAGCCTGTCCTGAGAGTGGATCCAAGGACTTTAACCTCTGGATTTTGTTATGCCAGTTTCGATAGCATTTGTGCACCGATAGCCCAAATGCTTCTAACAACCATGGTGACTATATGGAAAAAAAGTATATAAATACCAGTGTCTTTCTACCTTATCTATCTCCTATCCTATCTACCTTTATCTATAGCCCAAAATGCTCTTCCAAATAAACCCGGTACCATATGGAAAAGCAGGCAACAAGTGTCTTTCTACCTCATTCATCCCCATCCCATCCACCTCATCCATACAGCCCAAATGCTCAACCATGGTGACCACATGGAAAAAACTCTATAAATACCAGCGTCTTCCCACCTTATCCATCCTTGAACAAACCTTCAAGAGGATTGCTCTCACTTTGAACCACCCACGCATTTGAAACGCCGCCACTTCAGAGAAACCAAACAACACCATGAACCAACGAGAATTACAACATTCAGAACGACACTGTTTTAGTTTACATATGTTTAAAACGTTAATAATTCAATGTAATGTACGACGTAATGAACATACAAATTATGATAAAATAGAAATCGGTTATACTGTTCAAATATCTGAAGTTCGTGTCTTATTACCTCAAAAAATATTCCAGTTATTGAAAATATTTAGAAAAAATTTATAGTAAAAATAAACAGCTAAATTTTG
This sequence comes from Araneus ventricosus, assembly GCA_013235015.1. Taxonomy (NCBI): domain Eukaryota; kingdom Metazoa; phylum Arthropoda; class Arachnida; order Araneae; family Araneidae; genus Araneus; species Araneus ventricosus. Next base: position 3,139 of record BGPR01002662.1, read on the forward strand.
ATCTACTACTATAAAATGCATGTCAAAGCCAGAAGGTGAAAGTAGATTTTGTCCGGAAAATTTACAGTCCTCCACCTCCATTTCCTTTGTCCGAAAATTTAAGGAACCATCTACCTCCATTTCCTTTGTCCGAAAATTCTAAGGAACCCCACCTCCATTTCCTCGTCCGAAAATTTAAGTGAACCCCTAACCTCCACTTTGTCCGAAAATTTATGAATTCCCTCTTACCTCCATTTCTTTGTCCGAAAATTCTATGAACACCTACCTCCATTTTGTCCGAAAATTTAAGGAACCCCCCACTTCCATTTCTTTGTCTGAAAATTTCCTATGAACTCTACCTTCCATTTTCTGAAATTTAAGGAACTCCCACCTCCCATTTCTTTTGTCCGAAAATTTAAGAACCCCCACTCTCCATTTCCTTTGTCTGAAAATTCTATGAACCCCACTTCCATTTCCCTTGTCCTGAAAATTTAAGGAACTCCTCTCCATTTCTTTGTCCGAAAATTTATGAAACTCCCACTTCCATTTCCTTTGTCTGAAAATTTAAGGAACCCCACCTCCATTTCTCTTGTCCGAAAAATTCTATGACCCCCCTAATTCTCCATTTCCTTTGTCCGAAAATTTAAGGGACTCCCACTCCATTTCCTTTGTCCGAAAATTTAAGGAACCCCCACCTCCATTTTTCTCTAATTCCTTAAGAGTTTAGAGCTATGAGGATGAAAGAAAGTGGAAGAGAATGCAAATGACGAAAACTATCTACAAGTTTACAAAACAAGCCACAAGTTTAGGTTAAAAAGCAGTCGAAGGTAAGGCTTGAAAATCACTTTTGAGTTCCTAACTTCTAAGCTATTAAAGTTATCGAAACACTTTCTATATAAGTTTTACTTATTAGAATATGGCGACAATGCACCTAATTTGAATGATCTTCCTTTCTTCGATAGTAAAGGAATTAAGGGAAAATTTCCGTCCGTCATTTGCAGCCCTATCCCTCTTTCAGCTGGATGACCCATCTACGAGCTCGGCAGAGATTTTCATCTTCCCTGTAACATATCTCATGCCGGTTCAAATCCAATCAAAATTACTCTAGTTATCATGTTCACAACATGTGTAAAGCGTTATACATAAAGTATATATGTACTTATTAGTCCAGTCAACGAAGGTCCGAAATGGGGGTGAAAAAAACATTAAATCATATAGTTTTGAAAATAGATACACTCGTTCGTGGGTGGCTTATGATGGACATACTAAAAGTCCCCGTTCCTGGGGTTGAGCTCTCGGCGACATCTTAGATTTCATCTAACTTTTTTAATTTTTCGTGAATATCTCCAAGACTATTCAGTTTTCAAATTGCAATTCATTTCACAAATTAAAGAACATTCCCTACGAATAAACGCTCTTATTTTTCTTGCAGTTTTAATAGTTTCCCAGATAATGGCTCTCAAAAATTGCCGCCATCTTGGATTTCCTCCTCCCATTTTTTTCAGTTTCTCTTGAATATCTCGAAAACTATTCATTATTCAAATAACATCCGATTTTACAAATTACTACAAATATATTCTTTGATTTTTCTTAGAGCTTTAATAGTTTTTGAGACAATTGGTCTCAAAGTGGATGAATTTGTAAAAAATCTTAGTTAGTCCAGTGAACGAAGGGTTTGAAAAAAAAACATTAAAATAGTATAGTTTTGAAAACTGGTACACTTGTTCGTGAGGGGCTTCTGATGAACATACTAAAAGTTCCCGGTCCTGGGGGGTGATCTCGCGCCGCCATCTTGGATTTCATACACCTTTTTTAGTTTTCCTGAGTATCTTGAAAAGTATTCAATTTTCAAATTACAATTGATTTAAATAATTAAAGAGCATAAAATTCACTACAAATAAATACTTTTGTTTTTCTGCCAGCTTTAATAGTTTACGAGATTAATGCGTCTCAAGGTTTATCGCCATCTTGGATTTCATCCCCCTTTTTCAATTTTTCTTGAATATCTCGAAATCTTTTCGATTTTCAAATTTTAGCTAATCAGCAAATTAAAAAGCGTAAAATGTTTCCTACAAACGCATGCTTTTATTTTTTTTTAGCTTTAATATTTTCTGAGATAAACGGTCTCAAAATTTGCAGCCATCTTCATTTTATCCCACCTTTTTCAGTTTTTCTTAAATATCTCGGAAACTATTAAAGATTGAAAAAAAAAATAAAATTACGCATTTGTTGGGAATTTTACAATCATTAATTTGTTGTATTATACGTAATTTGAAAATCAAATAATTTTTTATATATTCGAGAAAAACTGAAAAAGGGGGATAAAATACAAGATGGCAATACATTTTGAGACCCATTATCTCAAAAACTATTAAAGCTAAAACAAAAATAAAAACATTCATTTATAGGGAATTTTAAGCTCTTTACCTTGTTGAATCAATTGAAATTTGAAAATTTAGTATTTTTCGAGATATTCAGGACAAACTAAAAAAGAAGGGATGAAATTGAAGATCGTGGCGCGAGATCACTTCCCCAGGACCGAGGACTTTTAGTATGTTCATGAGAAGCCCCTCACGAACAAGTGTACAGATTTTCAGAACTATACGATTAATGTTTTTATTCAAACCCTTCGCTGACTGAACTATCAACTAAGACTTTTTACAAATTCATCCACTTTCAGACCAATTGTCTCAAAAACTATTAAAGGTAGAAGAAACAACAAGGCATCTATTTGTAGGAATAAGGTACGCTCTTTAATTTGTTAAGTCACATGTAATTTGAATACTGATTAATTTTCGAGATATTCACGAAAAACTAAAAAAGTGGGGGGAAATCCAAGATGGCGGCAACATTTGAGAACCATTACCTGGAAACTGTTAAAGCTGGAAGAAAAATAAAAGTATGTATTTGTAGGGAATGGTGCGCTCTTTAATTTGTTGAATCAATTGTAATTTTAAAATTGAATAGTTGACGAGATATTCAGGAAAAACTAAAAAAGGGGGATGGAATCCAAAATGGCGCCGAGAGCTCACCCCCAAGGTCCGGAGACTTTTAGTATGTTCATCAGAACCCCCTCACGAACATGTGTACAAATGTTCAAAACTATATGATTTAATGTCTTTTTCAAACTCTTCGTTGAGTGGACTATATACATGTAGTACATAAGAATTAAAACGAGGGATTGTTTAGGGTTCTAGGAACCACTCTAAGAGAAACTGTGAAGAGACCCTTTGCAAAAGATAGACTTCCTAAAAGAATCAACCGAAAGAGATTGGAAAAATTTTGGGAGATTTCCAAGTCTCTCTTACAAAACTCTCTCTATATATAGCTTGAACCAAAATTCAACATACATACTGTTAGTGTAGGTAGGAAACACTAACTAAACCCACCTAACAAATGGGGGCCGAGGTGGCCTTGTGGTAAGGTCCCGGATTCCAGGCCTGTGGGCTCCAGTCTCGTAACCCGATTTCACTGAATATCCGCATTGTATGTAGGCGTCTTTTAGCCGTGGTCAGATGTCGAGGACGACACCTGGGTTGGCACCCCCTCTGCGACCTCCCGCAGCACACCAGGGGATGGACGTTTGGTCCCCTACGTATGGTTTAGGCCGGTGCGCACAAGCCGATTTGTGTAGTTTAGCAGTAAAATATAACAATAGTAAGCCCCATTCCCCCTTTGGAGCAACAAAGGGGGCACGTGGGTTACTATTGTTATATTTTACTGCTCAACGACACAAATCGGCTGGTGTGCACCGGGCCTAAATCATACGTAGGGGACCAAACGTCCACCCGCTGGTGTGCTGCGGAGGTTTGCAGAGGTGGTGACAACCCAGGTGTCGTCCTCGACATCTGACCACGGCTAAAAGACCATCCCAAAATAGCTCTCATAACGAGGCGTTAATATAACTAAACTAAAATCAAAGAAATGTGTCGCCAGAAACGTCCGACTAGACGTCAGCTAGAATTAATACGAAGAGGCAGAAATGGGCACTTTGTATTTGGTGATAATTTATACTTGAACAAGGTGTGCACACATCCAGTTTCACAACTCTGTGAACTGGAATTGAAACTTTTCCCGCGTTTATATATGCATGTTCACGAACTGTAATTTTTATCATTTCAGGCAAGAAATCTTTAATGATCATCACTTAATCATTTAGAACTGTAACAGTGATTTATAAAAATCAATGTTTAACTTCTGTAACAAGTTGTTTTGCCTTCGGAACTGAAGCACCGTTAGTGTTGATCTCTTCATGTTTTTATTTCAGTGTAAGGTATTCAAACAATTTGAACTCTATTTCAGATGTTAAACCAGAAACACTGGCTGATGTCAGTGGAGCTGTGCAACCTTTGTCGAGTGTGCTCTTCATTCCACAATTTGGAGATGAGCTGCTGCCGATGGATCCTCAGAAAGCTCTTCAGAATGGCAATTTCACCTGCAATGATCTTCTGATCGGAAATACTCATGATGAAGGATCTTATCAAGTAAGAATTTCTTTGGATTTGTTTGAATATTTCTACGAAGCATTTGTGGGGTTTTAGAAGATTCATTCTGCATAATTCTACACGTAAAGATTGATCATTAGAAGGGGGGTCACGATTAAAACTGGTAGGGAAAAGTATATCTCAGTTACTAAAATACTCAGAGCTGTTGGATTACTGTTTTAACCATCCAAACAGCTAGTTATTCACAGCGAAATTGCAATTTTGCCTGCAAATGAAAAATTTAAAAATATCTCCGTATTCTATACCAAATGACTAAAGATTGTTATTCCCATCCCCTTTATTTCACACATGGGAAAATGAATTAGTTGCTTTCTTCCATAAAGGAATTTTTCAGTTTTCACTAGTGCCTTTTTACCACTTTTGCCAATGTCTCATTAAAATGCTTACCACAGCCAATTTAGCAATGTCTCAAACAGATCACTTAGAAAAATCTACTTCTTAAGAAAAACCAGGACAACAGAATTTCATTCATGTGTTACGTGATTAATTTATTAATAGTAACCGGAATTAGTATTAATAATAAGTATAATTAGTCACATTGGCAGTAACAGGTACAAAGTTTAGAAGAAAGAAAAAAATTTCCGGCTGTTTTGCAAAAGAAAATGCGAAGCAAAAGAACACTTTTTCAAACGCTTTTGTATAAGATAGCTCAGAAGAAAAAGACGGTTACTCTGGTTTGGAAGGTTATATTTTAAAGACTTCTGACAACATACCTTATTAATCATTGACTCTTTTCCCATTCTTTTCTTTATTATATAAATGTTACATCTTTCACAGCTAACAACTCACAACCCAGCTGTTTACGGATTCTTCGGTGCTCTGAACCCAGCTATCAACAAAACGCTCGGCAAAAAGGAGATGAAGCGAATGTTATACTCATTTCCACATCGTAATGCCGTTGTGCAACACTATCTACCAGATTCACTTCCGGATGATGCGCACGACACCATTCGAAAGCAAGTTTATGCGTCATTTGGTGATGCTTCCATAGTTTGTCCAACAACGTTTTATGCTGAGCGATGTGCCAAGACCGGTGGCAATGTATACAAGTATGTGTGGAATCATAGGTCCACTATCTCTGTATGGTTTCCCTGGATGGGCGCAGTGCATGCCACCGAACTTCAATTTGTATTTGGTACACCACTGTTGCATTCATTCCATTATAAACCAGATGAAGTGGATTTGAGTAAGAAAACCATCGATATATGGTCCAGTTTCGCAAAGACCGGGTAAGTATTTCTTATTAAGTTTCTGAAAGTGGAAATGAATTTCTCCAGTATAAAACCCGGTATGCCAAAATTGTTCAATAATGCAATTTTGAAAGATACCATAGAAAGGGGTTGCTTTGCACCCTTATAAAATATATGATGAAAAGTGAAGTACAGACCAAACGATGAGGAGTACGGAATTGAGATTTGTTTTCGTTTGTTGGCAACACTGACGAGCGTATTTTATTCCTTATATGTATCTAGCAAGCATTCAGGAGGTTACAGAAGGAAGAAAATATTGAACCATTGTCTTTCTCTGGTAAATAAGTGCAATATTTCTTAAGGCAAATGCATTTCAGTGTGAAAGATAAAAAAAATTATACCTTTCATTTTGCTGCTTTGAATGCCAATTAAGTGATAATTATACTTTTTTTGACATGGGATAACTTTGCACAGAAAAAGCTAGTTTTTTGTACCATAGAAATTTGCTGTAGAAAGCAACCCCAGTTGTTTCTTAATTTATTTTTGTATTAATTAATGATAAGAACAATGTTTACTTTTACTTCAGATATGCCCAGAGTGTATAGAAGGAAATTAGGGACTTAATTATATGTATTTTTGGTACCCGAAAATATATGTATTTTGTGGAATGCACCCCTTAATTATATGCATTTTTGATACCCGAAAATATATGTATTTTCTGGAATGTACCCCTTAATTATATGCAGTTTTGGTACCCACAAATATATGTATTTTATGGAATGTACCCCTTAATTATATGTATTTTTGGTACCCAAAAATATATGTATTTTATGGAATGTACCCCTTAATTATATGTATTTGTGGTACAAAAGAAAGCTGCTTCATATAAGGAAGCCCAGAAATTGCCTCGTTTTCACCAATAAGGAAGAAAGGACATTACAACTTGTATAATCCTGTTCAATGATTTCTGTTTTCCTGTCAATAATGCAGACCGTAAAATGATAATAAACAATTTTCTAACTAACAAAGGTGTGGTAATAGATAGATAATACATCAATAATAATACACCAAACAATAGATAAATAGATAATGATACACCAAAGAGTGACAGGGTAAAAGAATTTCTAAAACGCCATCCTAGTTTGACCGGATGAAATTGTTTATTATAGTCAGATATTTATTCAATTTACTTTTCTTGTATATTTCCATCAAAATTTTCAAGAAATATGGCTAACATTGCATACAGTTATTGTTCAGTTATAATAACGTCCCGCTTTGATGCAACACGAGGGTTCTTTTGGGACGCACCTCGTAATTTTGCACCGCGGTCAGATGACGAGGGCGACACGTGCGCCAGCACCCCCTCTCCAAGCTTCTGCACCAAACCAGCGGAAGAGTTTTGGCGACAGACCCGCATTTACGACGCATCTTCAGTGGAATCGGGTTTCGAACTGCGAGCCCTCCGGTTCCGAACCCGCGACCTTACCACTTCGCCACTTTGGCCTTGAAGTAAGCCAGATTCTTTGCTTAGTATTAATGTCTGATATTTCTAAGCAAAATCTACTATTACTTAAGGATAAGAGATCAAGAGTTTTCGCCTAATAAAGGGAATGCAGGGACATTAAACACTTTTTTTTTTTGGAAAGCTAAAAAATGATTCCCCAACGGTAATAATTAGAACTAATACACTATTTTTATACATTTGCTTATATAATATAGGATTTCAGTCGAATTTTGGTCATTAATGACATAATAAAATACTTATTACACTTTTTTCCTAAAAATGGATTTGTATCAATCTGCCCCATACAACGGGTAAATTGATACAAACGGAAATATCGAAAATAATCGTGATTCATAGATGTGGAATCAAAACGAAATTTGTTTTATGAATCAACTTTGCATTCCAAATCAATGTTTAAGAGTTTAACGAAGTAACAAACTTTTATTTTAATCGCAATTCAACATTTTTAATGAGACTGGAAAAATGAAACAATACTGCCTCAGAAAATAATTTATCTCTACAAATGATAAAGAAGAATGGGTGTGTGTGGATTTAAAAATACTTTGGAGGAAGGAAATGTATACCTCGAAGCCGTTTTTGAAAATTTTAATTAATTAAAAATTAAGGGAAATTTTCGCGTTCTTCCTTGATGACTTATGAAAATAATATGACACAAAAATACTTTCGCACCATCTGAAAATGAAAAAAAATTATCTTTTCGATGATATTTATTTAGTTTCTGCACAGTTTTTTCTCCAATTGTTATAAATTCGTAAACAAATATTTTAAATTTAATTTACAACAATGCTTTTCATCTTTCAATGAAATTCAAACCGTTTTCATTGTTTAAACAAATACTTAATCGCGTGTTTCTCTTAGATAGTTCATTTTTACGTTTTTGTCATTTCTGAAGACGAGTTTGCAAAGTAATTGCTGTTAAGGCACAACGATATACACAGAAGACGCGTATCATTGTGCCCCGGAGTCAATTGTATCAATCTGCCCCAAGAGCCTCTTTTACTTAAAACAAGTAGTCACGCAAAAACAATGCTAAACAACCTATGAAATTAATATAGTTCAGAAAAATAAATGTTTTTTCCTACTTTTGGAGAAGATTCCCTGGTAGGAAAGGGTAAATATTTATAAAGAAATCACACAACACATACCTAGGATAAAATTTACTTTGACGAGAAGATTAGCGGTTCGATTCATTTGTAAATTAACTTTCGACTTCACTTAGCCGAAAAATATACCGTGTGCTAAGGGTTACAGTGACATATATATGAGGGGATGAAAACATTTTGAGCCATTCCAATCATCCAAATTTATGGTCTGTATCAATGTTCCCCCGCATCAATCTATCCCAACTCCACCTATTATTTATTTCCCGTAACACTATTTCAATATATATCGATTGTGAGAACTGTGGTACATGCTTATGGTAATTCTAACCTTTAGACTGACACGAAAACGAAATGATATCTAAGGAAACCGCACATGATTAAGTATTTGTTGAAACAATGAAAACGGTTTGAATTTCATTGAAGATGAAAAGCATTGTTGTAAATTAAATTTAAAATATTTGTTTACAATTCATAACAATTGGAGAAAAAACTGTACAAAAACTAAATATCGAAAAAATAATATTTTTTCATTTTCAGATAGATTCGCGAAAAAGTCTTACTGTGTCATAATATTTTCATAATCATCAGGGAAGGAACACTTAATTTCATTTTAATTAATTAAAATTTTTCAAAACAACTGAATTATACATTTCCTTCCTCAAAGGGTATTTTTAAACCCACACACACACCCATTCTCCTTTATTATTGTAGAGATAAATTATTTTTCTAGGGCAGTGTTTTCATTTTAGTCTGATAAAAGTGTTTGATTAAAATAAAGTTTGTTATTTCGTTAAACTCGTAGTGATTTGAATTAAGTTTATTTATAAACAAATTTTGTTTGATTCCACACCTATTAATAGTATTATTTCCGTGTATCAATGCGCCCTAAGTAGGACAGATTATTTCAAATCAATTTTAGGAAAAATTTAGGTATTTTATTATGTCGTTAATGACCAAAATTTGGCTGAAATCCTGTATTATATATAAGCAAATGTATAAAACAGTGTATTATTTCTAATTCTTACCGTTGGTGAAATAATTTTTTAGCTTTCCAAAAAAGAAGTGTATCAATGTCCTCACGTTCCCTTTATTACGCGAAAACTCTTGATCTCTCATCCTTACGTAATAGTAGATTGTGCTTATAAATATCAATCTTGTTAATACTAAGCAAAGAATCTGGCCACTGACCAAAGTGGCCAAGTGGTAAAGATCATTAGGTGGAGGGCTCAAGTTCGACCGATTCCACTGAAGATGCGTCGCGAAATGGTCTACCCGCCAGAACTCTCTTTCCATGGTGTGGTGCAGGAGGCTTGGAGGGCGCGGTTCAGGTGTCGCCCACCCTCGTCATCTGACCGCAGTGCAATGAGGTGCGTCAAAGAATCCCTCGTGTTGCATTCATGACGGTATTATAACTAAACTATTATACTAAAACTTAGTTTTGTTATAAAGAGATTAACAAAAGATATAAAACTTCTGGGTTTTTACTATTTCCAGGCCGACAGTTAATTCTTTTCAGTTACCGTGAATCGGGATTACTTTGCACCATTTGAGCATCAGAAAGGAATATCAGAATTTCATTGTTTTTATATAAAAATATTCTCTAAAAAAAGCTTTTCTGATGATTTTTCCCCTCTTCCAATGATTACTAGAGGAACGTTTTGCACCAAAATTTGAATCGTACAGTAATTTAATAAATAATTATATTTTTAAAAAAAATATGATGCAAAGTTATCCCATAGGGATTCCTGCACTAGTAGTTTTCTTCAGTATATTTCAATAACAATCTCACTGTATGCAATGTTAGCTATATTTCTTGAAAACTTTGATGAAAATTTTCAAGAAAAATAAATTGAATACATATCTGATTTTAATAAACAATTTCATCTGAACAAACTACGATGGGCTTGATGAAAATTCTTTTACATTTCTGTCATTCTTTGTATTGTGATCTATTTATCTTTGTTTGGTGTATTATATTGTGTATATCTATCTGTACTCACACCTTTTATCGTTAGAAAATTTATTATATTTTATGTTTGGGTCTGCATTATATTGAAAGACAAAGTCACTGAAGCAGGATTGACATTGCTATGTCTCCTTTCTCCTTATTTTAGAAAAGAGGGCAATTTCTGGGCTTCCTTGAAGCAGCTTTTCAATTTACAAATGGTAACATAATCATCATTGGGTACAAATACATATAATTATGGGTTACATATCGTAAAATACATTATTTTCTGGGTACCAAAAAACATATAATTGAGTACATTCCATAAAATACATTATTAATCAAATTATGTTCGACTGACTCATCTATTGGCAGATACATATAATTAAGTCCCTTATATATCTTCATACTCTGGGCATAAGGAAGTACACTATGTTCTTATTATTATTTAATTAAAAAATAAATTAATAAACAACTTCGGTTGTTTTACTACAAATTCTTTATGATGCGAAAAAAATCTCTTTTCTGCAAGGTTACCATCGTCAGAAAAAGTATAATTATCATTAACTAGCAAATGTAATTGAGCACTTAAAAAATTAAAACTATAATTTTTTTTTATATTTCAAGCCTGAAATCACAATCTAAAAGAAATATGTTGCATATTTACTCAGAGAAAGAAAACAAGTGTTCAATATTTTCTTCCCTTCTATTTACTACTCGAATAGTAATGTCCAGATACATATAAGAATACAAATACGCTCGTGAACAGTTTCCAACAAACGAGAACAGATCTCACCTGGCTCCTCAATTGATTGTCTCTACTTGCACTTTTTCATCCTATATTTTAGCAGGGACCAAAGCAACCCCCTTTCTATTGTACTCTTTCAAATGACATTATTAACTTTGCGTACCAGGGTTTTATACTGAGACCATTTCACTTTAAGAAACCAAGATTGAGATGAATACTTACCGTCTTGAGGAAACTGATATCATATCGATGGTTTTCTTACTCAAATCCCCCTCATCTGGTTGTCTATGGAATGAAGTAACAGTGTAAACCAAGCACAAATTCAGCTTCAGTCGCACAATGCTGCGCCCATCCAGGAGGAAACCATACAGAGTTAGTTGACTATGATCTCCACACATACTTGTATAACAATTGCCACCACGCAGTTGGACATCGCTCGCAAACGTTGTTGGAGTCAAGACAGGAATGCCATCACCAAATGACGCATAAACTTGCTTGAATGGTGTCATGCGCATCATCCGCGAAGTATCTGGTAGATAGGTTGTTGCACAACGCATTACGTGATGGCAAATGAGTATAATATCTGTATTCCTCATCCCTTCTTTGACCAGGTTTTGTTGATAGCTGGGTCAGAGCAACCAGACCAAATGACACGTAGTGAGTTGTTAGCGTGGAAAGATGTAACATTTTATAAGTAAAAGAAAAGGAATTGGTAAAGAGTCAATCATTAATAAGATTGTACGTTATAGCTTTTAAAATAAACTTCACAAACCAGGTAACCGAATTCTTTCTTGAGTTATCTTATACAAAGCTTTTGAAAAGTGTTCTTTTACGTTCATTTCAAAAAAGCCAGATTTTCTTTTCTTTCTTCAAACTTTGTGTTATTGGATATTCAACTGTTGATAATACTAATTCCGGTTATATTAATAAATAAATTCACAACACATGAAAATTTCTGTCCTGGTTTTTTTTGCAGAACTTTTCTAAGTATCTGATTTAACTATTGACTAATTGTTGTATAATCATTTAATGAGACAGCATTGGTAAAAGTGGTAAAAGAGACTAGTAAACGTAGAAAATTCAACTTTATGGAAGAAAGCAACATAATTCATCTTTCCCGATGCGCAAATAAAGGGATGTAATAACAAATCTTTAGTCATTTGAGTAAAATACGGAGATGATTTTTTCATTGTAGCAGGCAATCAAATTTGGGAAACTTTCGTTGGTAGAATAATAGCTGTTATGATGGATTAAAGCAGTAATCAACAGTCTCTGAATATTTTAAATCTGTAGATACATTTTTCTTCCCACCAGTTTTAATCGCTTTTATGTAGACTAATCTTTACGCATGTAATATTGTACGATGAATTCTAACCACAAATGTTGAGCTCGTGAGAATATTAAAGCAAAATCCAAAAGAATTTACTACTGATAAGATCCTTCTATCATGAGTGATTTTCCGATCAGAAGATCATTGCAGGTGAAATTGCCATTCTGAAGAGCTTTCTGAGATCCGATCGAGCAGGCAGCTCATCTCCAATGTGGAATGAAGGCAAACATTCGACAAAGGTTGCACAGCCCACTGACATCACTCAGTGTTTCTTTTCAACTATCGAAACAGGTTCAAATTGTTTGAATACCTTTTGCTACTGGAAATAAAAACATGAAGAGATCAATCACTAACAGGGCGTCTGTAGTTCGAAGGCAAAAATAACTTGTTACAAGAAGTAAAACATTGATTTTTAAATCACTGTTACAGATCTCTAACCATGTCTGATGAAATATTAAGATTTCGCCTGAAATGATAAAAATTAAGAAGTTCGGAAACATGCATATAGCAACGCGGAAAGTTTCATTACGTCCACGAGTTTAGAAACTGGTGTGCACACCTTGTTCAAGTAAATAGATCGTCACAATACAAGAGTGCCCCATTTTCTGCCTGTTCGTATTAATTTAGCGCACGACTCTGGTCGGACTTTGGTCGACACATTTCTTTGATTTGTTTGTCTCTATTAAGCTGCCTCGTTATAGAGCTATTTGGGATGGTCTTTAGCCCGTGGTCAGATGTCACGGGACGACATGGAGGTTTGTCACCTCACCCTTTCACAACCCTCCGCAGCACACCAGCAGGTGGACATTTGGTCCCGGCATAATTTAGGCTGGTACACACCAGCCAAATTTAATGTTAGCAGTAAAATATAACAATAAGTATTTATTCCCCCTTTGGGCAACAAAGGGGGGAGCGTGGTGTGTTATATTACTGCTCAACTGTCTCCTACTCCCCACTCAATGCGTCCGTTTCAGAGGTAGAAATATACTTAAAGTAACCCCTTCACTGAGTCATACACATTGCAATATTTTCAATCTTGCAGTAGTTCATCCCTAGTCAAATATATCTGGCAGAATCCATAGACAAAGACCATGATAGCAGGAAGCCTCTTCTGAGGAGCGACACTTGCAGGACTGTTAAAATCCAGTGCACACCAGCAATTTGTAGCGTGGAAAAATAAACAATAGTAACCCATGTCCCCTTTGTTTGCTCCAAGGGAATGGAACCTGTTACTCACACTGCTAGCTTCACAAATCAGCTTATACCGCATTCTCTTAATGAGGGACCATCCCATCCCTGAATTGTGCTGCGGGAGATGGAGAGTTGCCAACCCAGGTGTGCGTCACGACGACCACATTAAAGACGCCTACATACAATGCAGATATTCAGTCAGGTTTACGGGCTGGGCCCACAGGCCTGGGTCCGGGACGCCCTACACCAGGCCACTCAGCCCCATTTGTTAGGTAGGTTTTAGTTAGTGTTTCCTAACAGTATGTATGTTGGTACGGTTCCAAACTATATATAGAGAGTTTTTTGTAAAGAGACTTTGAAGGAAATCTCCCAAAATTTTTCCAATCTCAGTTGATTCTTTTAAAGTCTATCTTTGCAAAGGAATTCTCTTCAGTTTCTCTTAAGGTGTTTCTAGAACCTAAACAATCCTCATTTTAATTCTGCACATGTATATAGTCCTCAGAAAGAGTTTGTTTGAAAAAGACATTAAATCACCTGGTTTTGAACATTTTGTTTATATTTCGTGAGGGGGGTTCTGATGAATTACTAAAGTCTCGGACCTTGGGGGTGAGCTCTCGGCGTACATTTTGGATTCCATCCCCTTTTTTAGTTTTTCACACAGATATCTCGTCAACTATTCAATTTTAAAATTACAATTGATTCAACAAATTAAGAGCGCACCATTCCTACAAATACATACTTTATTTTTCTTCCAGCTTAACAGTTTCCAGGTAATGGTTCTCAAATGTTTGCCACTCATCTTGGGTTCCCCTTTTTTAGTTTTTCTTGAATATCTCGAAAACTATTCAGTATTCAAATTACCTTATGATAACAAATTAAAGGAAACTGTACCTTATTCCACTACAAATGAATGCCTTGTTGTTTCTTCTACCTTTAATAGTTTTTTTTGAGACAATTGGTCTGAGTTAGGATGAATTGTAAAAGGTCTTGGTTGATAGTTCGATCCAACGGTTTGAATACAAAACATTAATCGTATGAAAAGTTCTGAAAATCTGTACACTTGTTCGTGAGGAGAATTATAAGACATACTAAAGAGATCCTCCTGGGGAAGTGATCTCATACCACGATCTTTAATTTCATCCCTTCTTTTTAGTTTGTCTGAATATCTCGAAAAATACTAAATTTTCAAATTTCGAGGTAACAAGGTAAAACTTAAAATTCCTATAAATGAATGTTTTATTTTTGTTTTTTAGCTTTAATAGTTTTGAGATAATGGGTCTCAAAATGTATACCATCTTGTATTTTTTTATCCCCCCCTTTTTTTGGTTTTCTCGAATATATAAAAAAATATTTGATTTTCCAAAGGTACGTGTAATACAATAAAATTAATGATTGTAAATTCCCAACAAATGTATACACCTTTTATTTTTCAATCTTTGTAGTTTCCGAGATATTTAAGAAAAGGCGAGGTGGGATAAAATGAAGATAATACAAATTGAGACCGTTTATCTCCAGAAAATAATAAAACTAAAAAAAAATAAAACGTACATTCTTAGAAACATTTAATTTTACTGAATTAGCTAAAATTTGAAAATCAGAAAGATTCGGATATTCAGAAAAAATGAAAAGGGGATGAAATCAAGATAACGATAAACCTTGAGACATTAATAATAGCTAATAAAGCTGGCAGAAAAACAAAAGTATTTGGCCTTAGTGAATTTTATGCTCTTTAATTATTTAAATCAATTGTAATTTGAGAATTGAATACTTTTCAAGATACTCAGGAAAACTAAAAGGTGTATGAAATCCAAGATGGCGGCGCGAGATCCCAGGACTGAGACTTTTAGTATGTTCTCAGAAGCCCCTCACGAACAGTGTACCCAGTTTTTCTATACTATTTTAATGTTTTTTTTCAAACCCTTCGTTCATGATTTAACTAAGATTTTTAAATTCATCCACTTTGAGACCAATTTAAACTAGTAAAATAAGAAAAATCAAAGAATATATTTGAGAATAGTATGCTCTTTAATTTGTAAAATCGGATATTATTTGAATGTGAATAGTTTTCAGAGATATTCAAGGAGAAACTGAAAAAATGGGAGGAGGAAATCCAAGATATGGCAGCAGGAATAGTATCTGGGAAACTATTAAACTGCAAGAAAATAAAGCCTTGTTTATTCGGCAGGGGTGTTCTTTAATTTGTGAATGAATTGCAATTTAAGAAAACTAGATAGTTTGGAGATATTCAAAGAAAAAATTAAAAAAAGGATTAGATATCTAACAGTTGTCGCGCCGAGCTCAATCCAGGAACAGGGTTTTTTATTATGTCCATCACATAAGCCACACCACGAACGAGTGTATCTATTTCAAAACTATATGATTTAATGTTTTTTCACTACATTTCGGACCTTCGTTGTCTGTACTAATAAGTACATATATACTTGCTCTTAACGCTTTACACATATTTGGTTCTGATGACTAGAGTAATTTTGATTGGTTGAACCAGCATGTGATTTGTTGCAGGGAAGATGAAAATCTCTACTTGAGCTCGTAGATGGGTCATCCAGCTACAAGAAAGAGGGGCTACAAATGACGGATAAAATTTTCCTTAATTCCTTTACTATTGAGAGAAGGAGATCATTTCAAATTGGGTGCATTGTCGCCATATTCTAATAGAAAGTAAAACTTATATAGAAGATGTTTCGATAGCATGCTTAAGTTTGGAACTCAAAGTGATTTCAAGCCTTGAATTCGAACTGCTTTTTAACCCTAAACTTGTAGCTTGTTTTGTAAACTTATTGATAGTTTTCGTCTTTACGATTCTCTTCCACTTTCTTTCATCCTCAAAACTCTAAACTCAAGGAATTAGAAAATGGAGATGGGGTACCTTAAATTTCGGACCAAGAAGAGGAGCTAGAGGTGGGGGGGACACCATGGAATTTTCGGACAAGGGAAGCTGGAGATAGAGACAAATTTTCAGACAAAGGAAATGGAGTGGGGTTCTTAAATTTTGGACAAGAAATGGAGGTGGATGGTTCCTTAAATTTTGGACAAAGGGAAATGGAGGTGGGGTTCCCTTAAATTTTCAGACAAAGGAAGTGGAGGGTGGGGGGGTTCCTTAAATTTTCGGACAAGAGAAATGGAGGTGGGTTCTTAAATTTGGACAAGGAAATGGAGGTGAGGTTTCCTTAAATTTTCGGACAAGGAAATCTACTTTCGCCCTTCAGCTTCCCGGCAATTTTTTATATAGGTGAATCAAAATTTAGCTTTGTTTATTTTGCTTTATAAATTTTCTAAATATTTTCAATAACTGGAATATTTTTGAGGTAATAGACATAACTTCAGATATTTTGAACATTGTAATACGATTTCTATTTTAACTCCTTAATTTGCATGTTCGTACGTCGTGCATTGAATTATAGCAATTTTAAACATATAAACTAAAATATCATTTACAGATATTATAATTCTATTCAACATTACGAGATTCCATAAACATTTAAAACTATCCTTTAGTTTCTCAACTGAATTAAAATAACCTTGCGTTTAAAATACGTAGTTGGTTTAAAAAAAATGAGAAACAATCCCTCTGCGAGAAAAGGTTTATTCACGGAGTCAAAGAGATAGATAAGGTGAGCACTGGTATTTATAACTTTTCCATATGAAGCATTCACCATGGTTATTTGAAGCATTTGGGCCATCGGTGCACAAATGTATCCAGAAACGGCATAAAATCAGGAGTTAAGTCCGCGGATCCCTCAGGACAGGCTCCTGGGCATCTCGGCTGTAGGGGTGTTGGTTTCTAATCAAGGTCCCAGGTTGGGAATCCCGGCAAGTGTGTGATAGAAATGGTTATGATTTGTTTCGGTTCGGTTGCCATGTGAAGCCCTCCAGGCATGGGGCGGCATTCTGTAGGGAGAATTGTTAAAATGTCTCTAATGACGGGCAGTAGCAGTTCTGAACACACCTGTTCGTGACATTCTCACTGAAGTGATTTTATCACGGCTGCTGAAGGAAGCAACTGGCAGTCCTTGATTCAGAATGAATACGAAAGTTCAGGAAGCCTTTATGTGGCTCCCATGACCTGGACTGTTCTATTCGGTTTTCGATAAACTGGTTCCACCGATGGCCCAAATGCTTTAAAGATACTTGGGCGAGTATGTGAAAAAAATTCATGTGCCAGTGCCTTTATCCACCTCTTTGGTTCGTGAACAAACCTTTCTCAATAGAGGATTTGTTACCTTTCTTTTTGGACTGTCTCTACGATAGAAGTTGTCTGTCTAATTAGATATGGTTGAAACAATAGTTAAGGGTTTAATGCACTTTGTATATGGTTTGTACACCATTTCCATTCACTTATTTTATGTCGCTTTGCATTTCTATGCGAGAAAGTAACACAATTGGAAAAATCAACCACTACTCCTAGACGCTGGGAACTTTTCCGTAGAGGTATTCTGGATGGTGTGAAGATTTTGTTGGCATAGTACAGACCATACCTTCACAGCTGATATCCATGTTGAGCTTGATGCTGTCCCTGTCTGGGTAGCCAGGAATCCGCTTTCCATGGTGACCTTTGGAAGGCCTTTGGCGGGGAGTGTGGACAACCCGGCAGCAGTGGAGCCCCGCCCTTGACCGGCAGTGTAATTCTGGATGTATGCTCCTGCAAAACTACAATATTACTTGTATTGACCCATTTTAGACCTTCAGAATATCGCAAGACCTGTAAAAAGAGATC
>BGPR01002662.1:21414-63298 GCA_013235015.1 Araneus ventricosus
TGTGCCCCGGAGTCAATTGTATCAATCTGCCGCAAGAGACTTTTTTACTTAAAACAAGTCGTCTCGCAAAAACAATGCTAAACCCAAACATTTAATATAGTTAAGAAAAATAAATGTTTTTTCCTACTTTTGGAGTAGATTCCCTGGTAGGGAAGGATAAATAAGTTAAAGAAATCCCACAACACGTACCTAGAGTAAAATTTACTTAGACGAGAAGATTAGCGGTTCGATTCATTTGTAAATTAACTTTTGACTTCACATAGCCGAAAAATATACCGTGTGCTAAGGGTTACAGTGGCATGTATATGAGGGGATGAGAACATCTTGAGCCATTCCAATCATCAAAATTTATGGTCTGTATCAATGTTCCCCCGCATCAGTCTATCCCAACTCCACCTATTATTTATTTTCCGTAACACTATTTCAATATATATCGATTGTGAGTGAAATAGTTTTGAATTTGAAATAGCTTTTTCATCCTTTAGATCATACTTTTGGTAGTTCGACGCTCATTTTAGCAGGTTTTACATTATATATATATATATATATATATATATATGTGTGTGTGTGTGTGTGTGTGTGTGTGTGTGATATTTTAATTTTTTAACTTTCCTAAATAATCTTAACGACACCTCATTTTAAATACTTCCACTTTCATCATAATTAACGCACTACAACTTTCTTTGCAAATCACGAGTTTCTCAAGGGGAATTCCCTTTCCTGGGTACTTAAGCGTTCTGCGCATTCATTTCTGCCTTTTTTTCACGCCAGCATGTAAGCTTTCAACAACAACGCGCCGCGCGGGCGTAAACTTCTAAATTCTGGTCATGGAGCTGCAAACAAATTAAATATTTTACTTATGAAGAAATAACGCCCGATGCCTCAATAAAAGAAGATTTAAACAAATATCGTCTCTTCCTTGATGACAATGGACTGCCTTTCACTTTTTTGAAGTCTGATTTTTCATATATATTAAAAAGTGTATGCAATATGTTCACTGGGTTTTAATACAATGATGAAAAAAATGTGAATTCATGCAATAAAATAATATTTAAATAATATTTTTTGTATTACAGGAAACCAAATATTCCTTGGCCTGAATTCTCTAAAGATAATCCGCAAGTTAAAGTTCTGGGACCAGCATCAAATGATTTAAAGACTCAAACAGGCTTCCATCGGGAAAACTGCAATTTTTTCAGATCTTATTTTGGATTTTAGGAATAACATACTTTCCATAATTTAATATAATTATTTATAATTTAATAATTAGAAGACGAAACTTTTATGAAAAGTAGAAAATGAGTAAATAAAAATTCGTTTGCCGATTTATTTTTGTATGCTTGAATTCATTTCCATGTGTTTTCTTTAACATGGTAATCATAACCTGAAAAGACACAATAAATCATTTTCCCTTGAGGTTCATCAGCATTCAAAAAACATTACTTCTTAATAAATGATTCAATTTCATTCTGAAATTATTTAAAATGAAATGTTTGTTGGTTGCATAGTGGAGCTTTCAAAATTTGATCGTTTTTAATTCGAATTTTTTAACTGACTCTTTAGATTTCCTAAAATTGGAATATCGTCTATAGTTCGAATCTGTTTTGATTAATTTGAAATCAAAACTAAAAATTATTGGAGGAAAAAAACGTTTCCGAACGTTTAGTATAAACTTAAGTCAAGAAAACACATTTCAAGAAAATGAAATGTTTGTTGGCTGCACAGTGGAACTTTCGAAATTTGATCGTTTAAAATTCGAAATCATCAGTAATTCGAATTCTTTAACTGACTCTTTAGATTTCCTAATATTGGAATATCGTCTATAGTTCGAATCTGTTTCGATTAATTTGAAATCGAAACAAAAAATTGATGGAGGAGAAAAACGTCTCCGATCGTTTAGTATAAACGTAAGTCAAGAAAACACATTTCAAGCGATTTATAACTTGCCATTATAGCTCGAGCAGTTAAAGCCGATTCTTCCACTTGGAGAATATAAAGGATATTTTGTTCTTAGATTATCCCTGAATGAAATTTCAAAACAATCATGTAAAACAGGATTCTGTTTAGAAAGTACAGTTAACTGCCTCCCCACCATTTTTAAAATGATTAGGATATAAAATCTGTGGACCATTGCGGTCATTCATATTCTGACTTTTCCTCAATAGCAATAAAACTAGACATCGCATGTGGGGTATTTAATTTAATTTAAAACCCACGACGATCCAGCCTACCCAAGAGGATGCGAGTACTGAGACATGCCTGTGGGGAAAAGAAACCTTCTACAGTTTAAGAAAGTGCATCATTAAAAAACTAATAGTAAAATTATACAGGGTGTCCACACTTATCGTGGTCCAATAGCTAATTTCTAAACCGCTAGAGATACACATATAGTTCCAGTTGGGAAAATGTTTTAAATGAAGGGAAGAATTAAAATATATGTTTTTTGAGTGAATAAATATATTCCTAAAAATGTCACGAATTCTAACTTTTTGAACGGTCCCCTGGTCCTGTCAGTCATATTTAGTAAAATATTCATGACACTCTAACATTTTTAACAAAAAAAATCCCACTCTTCTGCGACTAAACCTGAGCGAGTTCTGGAGATTCGAATTTCATGATTTTTTTCCAATCAGCGGCCTCGTCGAGCAAGTGCTGCGCATTGATTGGTGGGTCGCCTTCAAGACGGCTATTGAAATGGCGTAAAGTGGACTAAGTCAGCGATATTCAAAGTTCCATAACTCGGTCAGTTTTAGTCGCAAAAGAGTGGGACTTTTTTTACTTAAAAATATTAGAGTGTCAAAAATATTTTACTAAATATGACCAATAGGATTTTGGGACCGTTCAAAAAGTTAGAATTCGTAACATTTTTAGGAATATATTTATTCACTCAAAAAACATATATTTTAATTCTTCCCTTCATTTAAAACATTTTCCCAACTGGAACTATATGTGTATCTCTAGCGGTTTAGAAATTAGCTATTGGACCGCGATAAGTGTGATCACCCTGTATACGAAAATCGCTGAACATAATAAACGTAGTGGAAGTTTAAAGGAAATAGAAAATATTGAAAGTAATAGCATCTGTTCTTTGGCACAAGACTTCCAGTTCAGAACCCTCTCCGAAAGAAAATGAAAACAATTTAAAATTCATACAATAATGTATGAATCCATACAATAATGTGCATATCAATTCAGTTAAGACGTGAGGTATTGCTAAGAGATTAAAAATTAAAAATTTCCAGAGGATCATTACAGGAGTGACATATTAGTTCCATACCGGAAGTTAAATCATAACCAAAGTTAAATAACTGCAGAAGTTAAAAATAATAAACTATCATTCTGATTATTGCATATTTACCGATGAATTTTCCATCCATTTGATATTTCGTGCCGAACATCTTTCATAAAATTCTGCTTTTGATTTCTATATTTTTGAAGTCTAAATTAAACGATAAGTTCCTTCTCCTCTTTCGACACTTTAATGGCGGCGGAAGATAAATATTACCTTCCTGCTTCGAATGTGAAACGAACTTTCTCGAATTTTCTGTCACGCATTTCATAAGTCTGAAACTCTTGGAGAAAAATATTTCATTTCCGTGCACCTGTCCCATTACAACGTTTCATCAGAGTAAATATGAATGCATTTAGAGTTGTGGCTAATAGCACTTCAGTTGGCGCATCCACATCAGAATTGCGAGTAAATGTAATCGTATCACAATGAAGCTGCAAGCGTGAATCACTATAGGTCTCCTTTTCTGCAACGGAATATGGAAATAAAATCCCTAAGATCCTTTCTAACTTGGGTTTCAATTATTACATCGTTAATGAATGATACCATCTGTGATCCAGTTGTCCAAATGGGAACCACTCAAATAATTGGAGAAACTTACGTCTTTGAGGGACGGCAGGTTAACCAGTACCTCAGCATACCTTACGCTGAACCTCCAATTGGACAATTACGTTTTCAGAAAACAGTACCACTTGAGCGGTATCCAGATGTAATAAACGCCATAGATGTACCACCCGCTTGCATGCAATACACAGAGTACCCCTTCCCATGGTACATCAATTCCACACATAAAAGCGAGGACTGCTTGTACCTGAATATTTGGACACCTGCTGATGCAAGCCCACAAAACAGAAAGGCGGTGATGTTTTGGGTCCATGGCGGCGGTTACAGATATGGCTCTATACGAGACAAGTTGTATTCGGGAATAGCTCTGGCCGCTTTAGGTGATATTATAGTCGTGACAGTGAATTTTCGTGTGGGAGTTTTCGCATTTTTGACATCATATACGGATGATGCGCCAGGAAATGGTGGTAAGTGAAATAATTTGTTGATAAAATTTTCTTTCTGATAAATATTTTATCATTATAATATGGTATTGTTATGGTAGTTTAAAAGTGGGTATCTGTTCTATTCTTGACCCAATTGCTAATTTGTAAGCCGTTAACCTTCCAGCGGGCGCACCTACGCAAATTTTTCGACAAACGGGATTTTTCATGCCCTGTTCTCACATTCGGAGTCAAAACTATCTGAAAGTCATTGCTATTCCTTCATGCGACCCTTCTCTTTAGGATTAAATGGGTTTGTCCGAGTTTCAAGGTGATTTCTTTCTGTTTTATTTTTCTGTCGTAAAAATTATGACGCGGGCCCGCTCGTGTAATTTGAAAATGTTTTTACGTCTTAATGTTTCAGTTTGTTAATTATATATCCAATGCGCATTGCAGCAATTTACTACTTCATTTTACATTGTCAAAAATATTTGATATGTAATAAGCCTGCCAATAATCCACCAAGCCGAAGAATTTTCTTGAAAAACCTCAGCCTCATGAAAACACCTCACTACTCGGGCCGAAAAAATCTAATAATCGCCATAAGACATTACCATGTCTTTAAATCTAAATTATACATCACAACCTGAAAAAGCAAGTGAACAGCAAACAGCATTGAGAAAAAGAGCTTGTGGTTTGTGTTTGAAAGAAAACGATCATCAAAATCAATGCAATGTATAGTATACGTGTAAGCATCACTCTGGCGAAAGTTCTATCAATGTTTCGATTGCAAAGACAATGCTAAGAAACTAAGAAGAAAGTCTTTGTTTTACATTCTCAGTTGGTATTATACTATTTTTTATTATATATTGCTGAATACATTTTTTGAAAAATAATAGTATTAAATCTCATTGCTTTCTCTGATTTCAGTATAGTTTTAAATTTTGCAAATAATATAAAAGTTAATTTTCACTCTTGATGAAAGGATTTGCTTTTCTTATGCGTCTCTTATTACTGTAATGAAGTAACTTACAACTGTAAGGGTAAATACTAAGAAACTTATTGTGTCCTAAAAAGTAAGACACGCGCCAGCTCATGTAAAAAATTTTAGCGCTCCCGCTGGAAGGTTAAAGAAAATCAAGTAATTGCAGTTTGAAAAATGCTTTAAATGAAGGGAAGAGCTATTTCTTATGTTGTTTGAGCCAATAAATTTGGTCCTGTTAGTAATAACGAATAAAATAGCCTTAATACATTAGCATTTTAAACAAAAATGGTTCAAGTCTTCTACGATCAAAACAGGTCGAGTGATGAAGCTTTGAATATCAACAACTAATCAACAACCACTTTAGACAATTTCAACGGTTACGTCGAAAAAGATCCACCAATCAGCGGATGACGCTTTCACGAGCCGGCCGTTGCTTGGGCTAAAACAGCGGTTCCCAACCTGTGGTACGCGTACCCCTAGGAGTACGCGAAGGACCATTTGGGGGTACGCGAAACCAAAGTTGTTAATGGCGGAAGCAAGAAAGCTTGAGGGATTAAACAAGTTAGAGAATTTTGTTTGTCCAAGTGAATACTTGATATTTAATAATTATACCACTTAAATAGTTGATTACTATGAATTGTAAGTTTTAGTTATCCTTATATAAGTTAGGACAAAATAATTGCAATACCGGTTTCATTTGCTTTGCCGTTGAGCTAATACTATTGTAAAAATGAAATAAAACGTAAAATCAAATACGAGACCTACAAATGTTATTAATTCGAGTCATTTCACTCCTAAGCTAACTTTAACAATATTGATAAACACTTCTTTGCATAGACGGATGGTTGAGGGTCTTGGATTTAATAGTTGGGGAGTACCCCCAAACAAAAAGAATAATCAAGGGGTACACCGAATTAAAAAATAATCAAGGGGTACGCTGAAACAAAAAGAATAATCAAGGAGTGCGCGAGGGAAAAAATGTTGGGAACCCCTGGTCTAAAATAATGAAATTCGAAGCTTCATAACTACACTCATGTCCATAAATTAAGGATAATTCAGAATCACACATAAATTGAACTCTAAAATAAAAATTTCACCTGTAGAATTATCACACACATCTTGAAGAAGAATATGCAAATTACAGGAAACCACCAGATGGCGCGGATAGTACATCACAATGACGAGAGTGTAAGAGAGGGGTATATAAGGAATGGTGGCAAAGAAGTAAAATTGTTCACAAGCTCTTTAAAAGCCTTTCAGTGCAATAACCGCATAGTTATAGCACAAAGGAAGCATTTGGATGATTTTTTACGAGGTAGAATTATCGGACGACTGGAATGTGGACGTACCCAGCTGGAAGTATCCGAGGAACTTGGAATCGCCCAGAGTGTCATCTACAGGCTTTGGCAACGATTCCAAGATGATGGTAATGTGAGTAGATGTTACAGCACAGGTCGCCCCCGAGTTACAACGCCGAATGAGGACAGATATTTGGCAGTTACTGCCAAAAGAAACAGTCGGAGCACAGCATCGGACCTGTCTCGTCAGCTCTCTTCAGCTACCGGTACGACAGTTTCAAGGCAGACCGTGTACAGACGCTTAGGGCACATTGGTCTATATGCTCGTAGGCCTGTCATTTGTGTTCCACGTACCGCAACTCACTGTCGCCTGCGATTAGCCTGGAGTAGAGAGCATGCATTGTGGACACCGCAACAGTGGTCTTGTGTGATGTTTTCCGACGAGTCCAGGTTTAGTTTGCAGTCTGATTCTCGCCGGACTTTCATATGGAGAGCGCCAGGTACCCGTTACCACCAAGAGAACACCATTGAACGACACCGTTACGGAGGTGCAGGATGGCTCGTTTGGGGAGGAATTATACTTGGTTCCAGAACTGACCTGCATGTTCAGAGTGTTACGATGACAGGCCACATCTATCGGGATGTCATTCTGGAACAACATGTACGTTTGTTGCGGGGCGCCATGGGTGCTGAATTTCTGTTTATGGATGACAACGCCCGTCCTCACCGTGCAGACATTGTAGACTAATGCCTTCAATCGGAGGATATCACAAGTATGGATTGGCCGGTATACTCACCGGACTTTAATTCAATAGAGCATGTGTGGGATATGCTTGGCCGACGAATTGCAGCCCGTCAACCCCCTCCCACCTGTCTACCGGAACTTCGGAGGGCATTGCTTGATGAGTGGTGTAATATTCCCCAAGATCAGATTGATAATTTGATACTCAGCATGCCTAGGCGTTGTAAGGCCTGTATTGCATCGTCCGGGAGACATACTTCGTATTAACCATCATACTAACCATGTTATACTGTTTTTTGTAAATAGGTTCTTTTTTGAAATTTGCTCCAGGGAGTAAAAATCGCAATTTTTATTAATTATGTCAAACATATAGCATCTGTTTTGCTCTTTACCTTTTGTTTAATAAATAGACTTTACAAATAAGTCAAATTTGTTTTGCTTCTGTCTCTTTCTTTGCCTGAACTTCATTATCCTTAATTTATGGACATGAGTGTAGTTCATGGTTTTGGTTTCAGAAGAGTGCCCCTTTCTACTTTCTCGTATACAAAGAGAAAGAATTGTAATCGTCAAAAAATTCGAACACGAGATTTTGACGAATCTCCACGTTTTAGACCTCCCCGAGTCCGAAACACACAATTTTGAAATTATGTTCTTGTGTCTGTCTGTGAACACGATAACTCGAAAACTCTTAGAGATACAGGGATGAAATTTGTTAAGTGACATTTACACATAATTTGTAGGTTTCTATCTCAAAAAAGGGACAAAATCTGTCAACGGGAAGTCTGTATGTCCGCATTCATGTGAACACTATAACTCAAAACCTTGAATAGCTAGATGGATAAAATTTGGTACACAGTTTTATAATCATGAATGTTGGTTCGTATCAAATTTTGGACCAAATCCGTTGAAGGGTTGATTGTCTGTCGGTCTGTATAATCTCATATTTTTAATCGCAATAACTTCTTAACAAAATTACTTAGATAAATGAAATTTGGTACGTGGCCTTCTCACCTTAATTGTAGAATTGTGTCCAATTTTTGTGTCAATCGGTTAAAATAAGGCGTTTTAAATTGCACAATTATTTTTTCTAATCGAATTCTCCATGCGCATACCTACTGGTTCCAATCTCTGTGCCCGCGGAAGGTATTGAGCGAATTACGTCACTTTGCCCTTGAGCCGGCAAGAGTGGAATCTAGCAGTGTGTGATAGATGCGTTTTAATCGGTACGCATCTCTTTGAATTTGATTCTTTACCTAAATACTTTACAATCACTATAATCTACAATGAAAAACCTTCTGATAGTCATTGTATTCTGGGTTACACTGAGTTCGAATTTTTTTATCCACGCGGGGGAGGTGAAACAGCACCTTTCTGGGGAAGTATACGAGAATGTTTAGAGGAGACCACTCCCGCTGGTTTTGTTTAAAAAGTTAGTGTATCAAAATTAATTCACTAAATATGACTAACAGGACCAGAGGACTATATAAAAATTTAGATTTCGTAACTTTTTCAGCACCACATTTGTTGACTCTAACAGCAGAATTTTTTTTTTTATTTCATTTAAAACATTTTTCTGACTGGAAGTAAATGGCCATCTCTAAAAGTTTAGAAATTAGCTATTGGACCCTGATTACACTGTAAAAAATATCCCGTAAAATTTACGGTTTTAAACTGGCAGCTGGGTTGGTTGTGCAAAACCGTAAAAGTTACGAAGTAAATCCGTAGGCAAAACGGTTTTTTACCATACAGGAACAAGTTTTTCCAGTAAAAGTTACGAAGTAAATCCGTAGTCACAACGGTTTTTTACCGTATGAAATCAAGTTTTCTCCGTAAAAATTAATTCATCGAAGTAAGTGACGTCATCGACTGAGTTGAGTTGTTTTTCTCCTTCTGTTCCAGTTGAGTTGAGTTGAAATGTTCTGACTTAATTATGGCTTAATTATTAATTTCAAATAGTTTAATTTTTAATTGAACTTACTTGGACGATTTCGATGCAAGATGGTGACAAAACCTCTAACTCCTCCGAGCCGGGGATCGAAACCGCGTTCATAGAAATAAAGGGCAGTCGCTCTAACCACTAGACCACCGGAGACTTCATAAAATAAAGTAAAAATAATCTATTTGAGTTTTAAAGTCACTATAGCTCTAGTGGTGCCACCTAGTGGTGTAAAAATCAACTATTGCCAGAACACATGTTTTAAGGTTACGTAGATGGAACCCTTTTAAAAACATGAAATGAATGCAATAAAATTACATTTAAGAAAAGGGAAAGTTATCGTACGGAAAGCAATACCGTATGACGAAAAATAGAATTTAAACTGACGGTTTTAAACCGTTTATGGCTGGAGCGAAAAACGGTGAAAAACCGTTTTGTCAACAAAACAGCTTTAAACCGTCAAATATACGGAAAAAGTCCGGGGAAAAAACGGATATTTTTTACAGTGTAGATTGGATATCCTGCCAACAAAGGCATTCTCACTGAAAGTTCAAAAAGTCGTATGAAAAATATCATGGTGATGGCATTAATGGCCGCTCCACATATGAAGTCATAAAGAAGGTGGGACTTCGAAATCAGTACTGGCCGAGACAGCTCATCCAGTTTATCACTGGGCACGGGCCCTTCCCATTCTATATTTTCCGATTCGGAAAACACCCGGACAACTGTTGTACCTGTGGAGAACCTGCCACGCCTCTTCACTATGCCACCAAGTGCCGCATCACGTTTTCTTAATACCTCAGGTATCCAGCAGATCAACACATAGAAACTTGGATGAAATCAATAACCAACCACCGCCTGCTAATAGACAAAATAATAGACCTCCTCCACTTTATCACCAGCCAAGAATCGGAACAGCCAGAATAACTCCGCAACAGCCTGCATTGTTAATGCCACTACAAAGTTCACGTCTCCCACCACGCCCACCTTCTCGTCTCCCCTGGAACATTCCATGCCAGAGGCAAATCATCAGTTTCAGGGTCACAGGGCCCAACCACATGTTCACCACACGCCTAACTTGTCATCAACAGCATCATGTAAAAGTACATGTGATTACTCTATGACGCAGAGTCTAGTTTAGTGTATATATTTGTGTTTTATGTGTGTGCATATATTTGTGTTTTATGTGTGTGTATATATTTGTGTTTTATGTGCGTGTATATATTTGTGTTTTATGTGTGTATATGTTTGTGTATATATTAATAATAGAAAAACAAAACAAAAACAAAAAGTTAAAAAGTAAATATTATATATAAGAAACAGAAGATTTAAACAATAACGATAACAATACACCTTTTTGCGTGCTCAACGCAGCAGCATCAAATGATTGCATCAACAAAAATTATAACAATTAATATTTAAAACAAACTAGCTGCATGACCCGGCGTTGCACGGGCAATCTTGAATAATGGAATATTCCCGGGCGGAGAGAAGTGAGATCACGTGAGGCCTTCGGATCCATATTTTTTCATATGCCCGGCTCCGGTTTTTTTCAACAAATATTGTCACTTACTTTCTCCAAGAAATGTAAATATTCTTTCACACAGAAATCTAGTCTTTTTATTACTAATTTTCATATGCCCGCCTCCGATTTTTTATTTTACATATATTGTCGCTAACGTAAACGTTACGTTTCCCCCAAAACGTATTCTCTTTTCTTTGTTCTTCTGTTTCTTCGGCTCTTCTCTGCTGGCTACGTTGTGCTATGTCTGACAATCGGCTATTTCTTTATTCTTCTGTTTCTTCCGCTCTTCTGTTCTGGCCACGTTGTGCCATAGTTGACAATCGGCGGCTTCTTTCTTCTTCAGTTTCAACAACTCTCCTTTCACGTTTTCTAATTGCCTCCTGTCTACTGGCAACATCCCCTGTAATTCCTCTTTTTCTTTTAGGCATCGGAAAAAGCGAGAATTGAACAAAGCAAAAATAGTAACTTCCACATATCAGCTTAAAATAGAAGCTTCTACAAATATTTAAACTTGATCAAATCAATGAATAATGATTGAAATCACTAACATAACTAATCTACATCTTTCGGCACATAACTTTACAGAAACAAAGCACCCCTTTTAATTTCGTTAAAATGATTTTGTTGGACGTTATATCAGGGGATAAAAAAAAAAGAATTTATACACTTTCAACAATACATTTTTTTTATTTCTGTCAGCGTCACTTTTTTATTGTTGTTGTAACAATGTTCTTTAAAGTAAACGACTTCAACAATAAAATAAATTTTGAATTGCGCTGTAACAATGAGAAGTATTGTTATAAAGTATCGAAACAATGAAAAGTATTGTTGTAAATTAGTTTTTAATTAATATCTTTTTCACTAATTAAAATTTCGATATTTAAATGGCCGAAATGGATTCCTTGAATTATTCCCCATCTTTTGGTACTTTCCGCGCACTTCTCCGTTCGGCGGTTCGTGAGAAGATAGAAGGACATACAAACATACATACATACATACGTTTGTTTACCTTCGAATTTTAATAGGATAGATAAAGTAGAATTTAGAAAGTAAAAAAATATTCAAAATGGAAGGAATGGATAAGAAAACGTATGACGAACTTTTTCGAAGACCACTCGCCATAGGTGTTCTAAAATGGACAAAATTTTCTGTCAAGGGTAAGATTATTAATCAAAAGGATACCCTTTGTGGCCTGAATTCTGTCCAACCAATAAAGGAAAAATTTTCCTTTGAAAAAATCAAGAGGCAAAAAATCCTTAATGAAAATTGATTGATTGATTAATGAAAATGAAAATCTTGACGAATCTTGAAATGAAAGGCTGACGTGTGTTTATCATAATATTACATATTATGGAGGAGATTCTAAGTCCGTAATTTGTTTTTTTTTCAGCTTTGTGGGACATATTAGAAGGTCTGAAGTGGGTCAATCAAAATATTGCCTATTTCGGTGGAGATCCAACCAGAATCACATTCGCCGGCGAAAGCACCGGATCCAATACTGTTGGGCTGTTTTCTGCATCGCCTTTGACCAAAGGTCTTTTCATAAGACAGATCATGCAGAGCGGAGCACCATTTTTGCTGGGCTTAGGCAATATGACTGTAAACCTGATGTTTTCTCAGCAAATTGCAAAGATCGTCGGATGTGCTGATGACGATAACACCATCGAAAATAATCCGAAATTTGTAGTGGAATGTCTGAAAGGTAATTCTGTCCTTAAATTTATGGATTTGAACTTTTTTATGTTTTGATTTTGGCCTCATTATTTATACGCCAAAATAGCATCTGGAAAATGAAGGTGAGAAATAGTATGTATCTGCATAGGTTGTCCTAAAACAACAGTCAGTGGCTGTGATATATTCGAGCAAATCCATCTAGCTAACAGATAGCGATGGTAACGTGTATTTTAGCTCATTAACTAAGGTAAGAACAATGTTGCAGAGAGTAGAGCTTCTCTTGGTTTCTAAAAGGAACAAAAAGATGAGAGTTTTCTCACAAACTGATATTTTTTAAACTTAAATCTTTGAATAGTAATCGTCAAACTGCAATTTAAATTAGTATTTTACTTATAAGTATGTATGGTATTTAGCATAGACAACCTTTATAAAATTCAATAAACTATTCGAAGATTCATGTTTATAAGTCAGCTATTTGTCAGCCATTTAGCTTCTCTTGAAGAACAACGCAAATTCTGCTTGCTACAATGCCGATAACTTCCTAAATTTTAATGGTATTCGACTGGACTTTTTATATAAGCTGCTCTATGTATCTGGCTTCCAAATTATAAAAGAACAAATTATACTATGTGTCTCTCACGCTCAGTAAAAAATTATTTACTAAAAATACTCATACTTTCCCTACATATTGTCACATATTCTATAAGTTTCGCATAATTTGATTGAAAACTCTGCATAAGCAAAAACATGCAGAAAAATTTGGGGCTTTTTAAGAAACTCTTTATATCTTCCCGAATATGCATACTATTTCTACCAAAATATATGTAAGTATTGCGCACAGGAAACAAAACCAGTGAAGAAAAATCCAAATCATTATCAGCTTTCTGTGAAACGAAGCGATTCCAAATCATTTCCTTCTTCAGCACTGTCTATAGGTCCCCTCATGACCAATCTTCACTGTAAAATGTGAGTTCCGATGATTGTACTTCCCAGTCCAGATAAGAATCGGTGTGCCAACCTATCAATAAAAAAGTATATCTCTTAGCTCCTCAAGCTTTTACGATTTTCCGTTAAAAGCCAAATATTTGATAAAAATAACTAGTTAATTTGACCTGTCCTTACGGACCTACAAATATCGAGCCACTGACAGTTCCGAAGAACGCCAGCAAATTCGAGTACAAAATTTCTTCACAAAGTACACTGCTCCATAGAAAAAAAGTTTAAAATAACCAACAAAATTTCTCACAAATTCAAATTCCTATACGCAATTTCAAACTTACGTAACCACAAAATTATAAATCAACCTATACACAATTTCCTATCACAGTTTCAAATTTGCCTATACATAATTTCAAACTGTCCAATACACAATTTCTTGAATAATAACCAAATAACATTAAAATAAAAATAATAATAAGCAGAAGAAGAAAAAATTAAAAGAGTATAGGAAGCCACAAATTAAAACGGTACCAAACAACAAATAAAAATAAACAAGCAACATAGTTACGGCTAGTAAACAGGTACGAGTATTTATAAAAAATAGTTAAAATATTGAAAAAATGTATAATTATTTTTACTTTTTGCACACTAATAGAAGCGGGCTTTTAAAATGATTCGAACGGAAATTATTCGGTTAAGGTTCGATTTTTAATGATTCGAACCACCAGAACAAGTTTATCAAATTTACATTAAATGTGATGATTCGAAGATCGGTTGACGAAGCATCCGGGTAAAGAACATTGCATTTCAACGGATTACGCAGTGATGATGGCTCTAATTGTATAGCCAAGTCAATGAGTCATAAAGGGGGAATGTGGCATCTTCTTTAGATCAAAGCATGATTGAGCGCCTAGAAAGCATCTGATGTAGAAGTCTGAGATAGTTCCCTTGTGTAGGGGTAGGTTTACTTCCTGGGGGAATTTAAGGGAAACTGGCCTAAATTTGCGTTTCTCATGGAGGTGTAACCAGAAGAACCTCCATCAGTCAGCCCGACAGCATCGAACATGGATTACATTCGTTATCGATCATTCTCTGTATATGGAAAGTTCAACTGTAATCCTTTATTTTAGCAAATAAATGCTACTGTTATACTATTTTCTTTTCACTTTAGGAGTTGATTCAGTTTCCCTGAGCAAAGCTGACTTCCGTATCAATCCACGGAGAAGCATAGCCCTGGTGCCTCGGTTTGGAGATGAATTCCTTCCCGAAGATCCGAAGGAAGTCATCTTTCACCAGAAATTCCCCTGTACGGAGCTGCTCATTGGAAATAACCGGGACGAAGGATCTTTCCAAGTAAGATTCCAATTGGTTTCAAACAACAACTGAGATTCGAAATAGTAAAATAAAAATGTGAAAAATTGCATCATCAATAATTTCTAAAATTCTTAGCGTCATTGCTAAAAGTGTTACACTTCACTTCAAGGTTCATATGAACAAGTTTCAAGCCGAGACGTTTCAATAATCTTCCAATTTGAGCAATTGCCATTAACCACTTGGCTACTTTTTCGAGCGCCAAGTTCAAATTAGTTCTGTCTTTTCATTACCAATTTTTTCCGTTTCTTATTTTCTTATATATATTAGTAAACGAAATTGGGGAATTTTCTAGAATTCTTAATAAAAACTGGTAATTGTTAGGTTTAAAAATCGCCACCTAGAACCATAACAAAGCAGTTTCGGCAGCAATTGCATTAAAACAGGATATAATATGTGAACTGTTTTCTCTGAATTACTCAAGTCACAAAATTGACGCCGAGCTATAAATGCATTCCAAAGCTATAGGTTAGGTTAGGTTAGGTTATATTAACGTCCCGTTTTGAAGCAACACGAGGGCTATTTATTCCAAAGCTATAACAATCGAAAAAAGAATTAAAAATGTTCCTCAACGCCTCCAAACACAGTGTTGGAAATCTCCATTGATCGAGTTGTAACTCAGAAATTGATCGAGGATGCAGAAAGGAGGGCTGAGTGTTTTAGAACCACACCAAAAGAATTGCTGATTGTAAGCAAAGCAGAAATTCGTCCATATCGTTTAAATAAAAAATTAACTTTTATTACAATATGTGTTAAGTTTACTTTTATTAAGGTTATAATTATTTCAATTTTCTTGTAGAAAATATCGGCTGTTAAGAACTTTTTTAATGATTAATACATTTGTTCTTTTACGGAAAATGTCCAGAAATTTAAGAATGCAAGAAAACTGTCTTTTGCAATTTACTATAAAACAAAATTATCAAAAAAATAAGTTTTATTAAAAGTTGTAAAAAAAATCAATGAAGTTCTTTAGGAAAATAAGTTGTCTTTTATACAAAAGTAAACGATCACTTAAAAAAAATTCCAAAGCATTTCTTTTACTTTATTTTATTTTTATAGAAATGTAAGGTATAAAATTTAATATACGAAATATACAGGGTGTCACACTTATCGTGGTCTTATAGCTAATTTCTAAACCGTTAGAGATAGACATTTAGGGCGGGCCGAAAAAGTCGAAGTTTCTTAGATCTTTCTGCGGTAGTACGGATAAGTTGGGAACTCCCATCATTAAAAAATGTGCAACTTCTTATAACTCTAAATTGATATCTTCTGTCCCCTCAATAGGCAGAAAGTTGTAAAAATTGGACTAAAAATGGTCAAAATTCAAAAATTAATAAGAAATCATAGATTTTGTTGATCGGTTTGCGGTAGTGCTTAACAGTTATTATTTATTAACAACAACATCTTTACAAAACTTTAGAATTATAGGTTAATATCTTCTACCACCTCAACAGTGCTGAATTCTGGAAATTAAAGACGAATTTTTAAATAAATACGCGTTTTACTGATATCATTATAATGCAAATAGAAACTTGATTCAACCTGTGAAACACACAAAATTACAAAACCACTATTTTTTGTAATCTTTTTTGGACTCAAATTCTTTCATTTGTTTTCTGTATTCTATTGTAGCTCTGACAAATCCATCCCTGTTCTGCGCTCCAACTCTTCTTCTGGAAGTTTCAGTGACGAGTTTCACAATTCGCTCCACTGCTTGCGTGTGTGAAGGAAATTTAATAAAGTCCTTGCCGTCCATTGGCACATCTTCCTGTATCATCTTCAGAAATTCATGAGAACTGATTTGTCTGAGAACTGTAGGCGGTGTGACATTACAATCTTGCCAGTCAGTGAGATCTACGTAGTCTGTAGATCGAAAGTTAACAGCAGGAATAAAGAATCTACGAATACAATTACCATCTGGGCCAATTTCCCTTGCCTTGATAATTCGCTGAGCTGCAAGGGTACTAATATGGCATCTCTCATCAGTTAACATAGCCAAAAGCATGTTTTCTGGAGCCGCAAAGTAAGCGTTGCGAGAAATATCAGGTTCAATTATATAACGATGCTTCTTAATCAAGTATCAAGATGAGCTGATGAAATGCCAGAAGTGTCTAGCACTATCCTTTATGGAATGATGAGAGATGAATTAATTCGGAATTCTTAAAATGAATTCAACCAGAGTCATCAACTCATGGTTGATGGGTTTGACGTTGATATATAAAGCCTCAATATTCGATTTGCAGTTGTTATCCATCGGGCCAAATTCAACATGCCCGGTTGACGCTTCGCTAGATCTGAAGAACCAACACCAGAAATAATGGCTGTGCAAATGTCTAATAAGTACTTCTGATCACAACTTAGGTTGGTGGGATCAATGCCTGGCAAGTCGCATCCAATACTACTAAAAGCAACAAGTGGCAGTTTCTCGCATGCTTTCAGATTTCGTCCAATGTCTCGGGTGTAAAACGAGGGACAAGAAGACTTGAGCTCAAATAGGAAGAGTAGGAACCAGAAGACTTGAGCTCAAATAGGAAGAGTAGGAACCAGAAGACTTGAGCTCAAATAGGAAGAGTAGGAACCAGAAGACTTGAGCTCATTGGATTGGTCGATGAAGCTTCAATTCATGCCTGGATTTTCATGGATGTCGTCACATCTCAGAAAAATACGGCTGCTAAAATCATCCAATAGTGCATTGGTTCTGCATTCATAAATGTTGAAGTTGGCCCAGAAGGAAATTATGTTCGTAGATTCGTTATTCCTGCTGTTAACTTTGTAGCTACAGACTACGTAGATCTCATTGACTGGAAAGCTTTTAATGTCAC
Organism: Araneus ventricosus; assembly: GCA_013235015.1. NCBI lineage: Eukaryota > Metazoa > Arthropoda > Arachnida > Araneae > Araneidae > Araneus > Araneus ventricosus. The sequence continues at coordinate 38,982 of BGPR01002662.1, forward strand.
ACCGCTTCCAGTTCTCAGACAGATCAGTTCTCATGAACGTCGGAAGATGATGCAGGATTATGTGCCAATGGACGGCTGGGACTTTATTGAATTTCCTTCACACACGCAAACAGTTGACAGAATTGTGAAACTCGTCACTGAAGCCTCCAGAAAAAAAGTTGGACCGCAAAATAGGGATGGATAGATCAGAGCTATACTAGAATCCAGAAAACAAATGTCACAATTTGAGTGGAAAAAGATAACAAAAAGTAGTGCTTTTGGAATTTTGTATGTTTCAAAGGCTGAATAAAGTTTCTATTCGCATTATAATGATATCAGTAAAACGCGTATTTATTTAAAAATTCGTCTTTAATTTCCAGAATTCAGCACTGTTGCGGTAGTAGAAGATATTAACCTATAATTCTAAAGTTTTGTAAAGATGTTGTTGTTAATAAATAGTAATTTATAAGCACTACCGCAAACCGATCATCAAAATCTGTTATTTTTTATTAATTTTTGAATTGTGACCATTTTTAGTCCAATTTTCATAATTTTCTGCCCATTGAGGCGACAGAAGATATCAATTCAGAGTTATAAGATTTTGCACAATTTTTAATGATGGGAGTTCGCAACTTTTCCGCACTACCGCAAAAAGATCTAAGATACTTCGACTTTTTCGGCGCGCCGTAATAGACATATAGTTCCAATTGAAAAAATGCTTTAAAAAAAGGGAAGAATTATATTTTATGTTTTTTTAATCACTCAATATATTTCTGAAAAAGTTACGAATTCTAACTCTTTACAAGGTCCCCCGGTCCTATCAGTCATATTTAGTAAAAAATTTTTGATACGATAAAATTTTAAACAAAAAAAGTCCCATTCTTCTGTGACTAAAACTGAGCGAGTCCGGAGCTTTGAATTTCATGATTTTTAACCAATCAGCGAACTCGTCGAGCTAGTGCAGAGCGTTGATTGGTGAATCGTCTGCAAGACGGTTATTAAAATGGTGTAAAGTGGTCTAAGTCAGCGATATTCAAAGCTCCATAACTCGGTCAGTTTAGTCGCAAAAGTGTGGGACTTTTTTTGTTTAAAACTTTAGAGTATCAAGAATATTTTAATAAATATAATTGATAGGCCTGGGGTCAGTATAAAAAGTTAGACTTTGTAACTTTTTCAAGAATATATTTATTCACTCACATAACATATATTTTAATTCTTCCCTTCATTTAAAGCATTTTTCCAATTGGAACTGTATGTCTATCTCTAACGGTTTAGAAATTACCTATTCTGTCACGATAAGTGTGGACACCCTGTATATTTTAGGCTTAATGTATATATTATCTGCGCTTATTTGAATCAACTTTCCAAATGAAGACAAATTATTACTCTTAGAAGAATACATACATACATATTTTAAGATGTATTTTTAGAAGATAAGTGGAATTTAGTGAAAAGGGAAAGCTTTGGTAATACTTTTTTTTGCATATTAGTATTGTTTAGTACCAGATCAAAAATAACAAACATTCTATTAGACATAACAGTTTCTCGGAAAAAAACGGCCCAGTCATATTTTCCCCCCTTGGCCGTAAAAAAAGGTCTTTTAAAATTTTATGTTTTGAGAAGACATATAATTTTTATTCTCTTCTGAAAAGTTATGTAAATACGATTATAAAACGCTTACGAAAATCGCAAATTTAAGCTGTTCCATTTTACAGGTTCTTTCTTCAAAAATCGTTTTCATCTTTCAGAGATAAGGGATATACTCACAATTAGTCTTGCTGATATTCGGACAGAGTTTATTTATTTTATTGCTTCTAGATTAACCTACAGTAGACTTCAATTAACGTTTAGTAAATTTCATTAAAATATGGAAATTTCACAACATATCATTCACTGATAAGACCTAAAGGTATGTTTACTTAATGAATGTTTTTAAACCCTTCAAAAATATTTCTTGAAATGTAGAAAAAAATGTAAATTCTGCGGGTTTGCTTCTGGTGTGTTGATACATTACACCACTAACACGTCCCCGTGCCTAGAGTCATTGTGACTCTCTATAAGCGATTTGAATGGACGTGCAGGGTCTTTTGATACAGGCTTATCAAGCTATAGATATAGATAATCAGAAGCACCTTGATTCATACCATATTCAAAATTATACTTAATATGTAATATTTAACTAATTAACAACCTTTTTCTAATCAAATTTGTCCGGTGCCATCAATATATAATTTTAAAAAACTAAATATGCTTTCAGATAACTACATTTAATCCAGAGTTATTTGGCTTCTTTGGCGAGAAAAACACATTTTTCACCAAAGAACAGGGCCAAGATAGAATTAGAAGAATATTCCAGAATTTTACTGATCCTGAAGCAGTCGTCAATCATTATCTCCCAGCCAATTTTCCTGAAGATGACTACCCAGGGATAAGGTACCAAGTGTACACTTCGCTGGGTGATAAGGTGTTTGTGTGTCCGGACGTGTATCATGCTGAAAAATGCGCCGAGAACGGCGGGAAAGTGTATTTCTACTGGTGGGCCCATCGGTCAAGCAATAGCCCTTGGGCACCGTGGATGGGGGCAGCTCACTTCTCAGAGCTTGAATTCATTTTTGGTCAGCCTCTTTTGAATCCTTCTGATTTCGAACCTGAAGAACTGGAAATCAGTGAACAGATGATCGAAATATGGAGCAGCTTCGTAAAAGAAGGGTGCGTATGATATTTTTTTTTATTTATTTATATTTGGTAGCTATCGGAATATTCGGGATGATTAACTTTTAATCTGTGGGCGAATGAAATCTCAAAACATTCAGCAGTCCTAAAACACAAAGAATTTTGACGGAAACACAAAATGTTTGCGCTGCTTTTTATGTCATTAGAATATGAAACCTATAGTCCTTTTTGACAGCAGAGAGGGTTTCATGTTTTAATTTTGCATTGTTCGAAAGTAATTTGACATTCACACGGGGTGATATAATTTGACAAAGGAAAAAATTCTACTCTGTGTGAGTTTAAAACAGATTAGTTCCGAAAAGATAGAGAAGAGTGAATTCTTAATGATTTAATGCCTCAACATCTGAATCTGACCATACAAGGAATGGGTGGATTCTACTTCCATAGCAACCATTCCAACTGTAAAGAATTGGTACGTCTGTGAACACACTAACTCAAAGAAAGACACGAGCTGGACAAAAGTGCAGATCTGTATCATATTTTGGACCAAATCTGTCACCGGAAAATCTACCTGTTTCTTCGTCCATTTGCATGTGAACACGATGATGATGTCTGTGAACACACTAACTCAAGGAAAGACACAAGATAGACCAAGAGATTTTTTTAGATCAATTATCATGTTTTGGATCTATGCGGAAGAATCCTACCTGTTTCTTCATGCCATTTGCATGGAACACGATGATGATGTCACAGCAGACACACTAATCAAAGAAGAGAAAGACTGAGACAATAAGGTCGAATGATCTGCTTGTCTATTGGACCAAAATCTATCCCCTGAAGAATTACCTGTCCTTGTAATCTATTTATTGAACACGATGATGATTTTAGCAGAACACTACTCAACGAAGACACAGGCTGAGACAAATGCAGATCTGTATCACTCTTAGGACTAAAATTTGTCACGGAAAGATTGCCTTTTCGTTCATCCCATTATGCATGTAGACACGGATGTATGTACACCTAACTCAAAGAAAGACCAGCTGGACAAAATGTACAGATCCTATATCATAATTTAGGACTCAAATCTGTGCTTGGAAAATCTACCGTTACACGTCATTTTGCGATGAACACGAGTGGTGATGTCATGAACACACCTAATCAAAGGGACACAAGATGGAATACACTGCGATCTATTATCATATTTTGGATCCTCTGTCACCGGAAAGAATCTACCCAGTTTCTTCCATCCATTTGCTTGTGAACACGTATGTGATGTCTGCATGAACACCTAAGCTCAAAGGAGGTAAGGCTGGACAAAAGTGCAGATCTAGTATATTTTTACTGGATGCCAAATCTTCACTCTGGAAAATCTACCATTTCTTATCATTTTGTTGTAGCACGTGGTGATGTCTGTGAACACACACTCAAGGAAGACACAAGAATGGGCAAGGAATTCGAAGTCAGTATCATATTTTGGACTAATCTATCACCGGAAAATCTACTGATTTCTTTCCGTGCCATTTGCGATGAGCACGATTTGATATCTTGACCAACACTAAATCAAGGAAAGACACAGATGGACAAGAGATTGCAGATCGTCAAATCTATTTGAGACCGAATCTTCACGGAAAATCACACCAGTTGCTGTCCTTAAATCTATGGGCAGTATTTTGCTGAGCACACTAACTCAAGAAAGACACGAGACTGGGATAAATCAGATCAAGCGTATCATGCATATTGGATCATCTGTCATCCCCGGAAAATCTACACCATCTTACTCCATTTGCATGTAGACTATTGATGATGATTCTGTAGACACATAAGTCCAGAAGAAGACGCACGGCTGGAGCACAGGGAGTCAAGCATCACTATATATTAGACCAAATCTATCACCCGGAAAATTCTACCTGCTTTTCCCAATCGTACTATTTGTAGCAGACACACATTGATGTTTTGACACACTAACTTCACGAAAGACACGCAGGCTAGGACAATCGTTCACGAGATCCTGCATATCATATTTGTAAATTCCGTCTATCCGGAAAATTACAAGCGCTTTTTGCATAGTCTACATTGCATGTTGCACAGATTTGTTAACTACAAAAAGGCCACTCAAGAAAAGACTGGACAAAGTGCAGATCTGTATCTAATATTTTGGACCAAATCTATCGCGGAAAATCTCCTGTTTCTTCATCCTATTTGCGTATGAACACGATGATGATGTTTGTGAACACACTAACTCAAAGAAAGACACGCTGGACAAAGAGTGCAGATCTGTATCATTTTTGGACAAATCTATCACCGGAAAATCTACCTGTTTCTTCGTCTATTTGCATGTGAACACGATGATGTTTGTGAACACACTAACTCAACGAAAGACACGAGCTGGACAAAAGTGCAGATCTATATCATATTTGGGACTAAATTTATCACGGAAAATTATTATGCTCATCCTGCATTGTAGAACACGATGATGATGTCTATGACACACACACTCAAAGAAAGATGAGACTGGACAAAGTGCAGGATCTATATTTTTGGACCAAATCTATCACCGGAAAATCACTACTGTTTCTTCGTCTATTTTAGCATTGAGACACATAGTGATGTTTGTAGAACACACTAACTCAAAGAAAGACACGAGGCTGGACAAGAAATAGCAGTCTGTATCATATTTGGATACAAATCTATCACCGGAAAAATCTACCTGTTTCTCGTCTATTTGCATGTAGACACGGTGATGATGTTTGATGAACACACTAACTCACAAAGACACGAGCTGGACAAAGTGCAGATCTGTATCATAGTATTGGATTCTAAATTTCAGCCGGAAAGATTAACCTTTTTCTTCATCCATATGCATGTGAACACGATGATGATGTCTATGAACACACTAACTCAAAGAAAAACACGAACTGGACAAAGTACCAGATCATCATATTGGACAAATCTGTCACCCGGAAAATCTACCTGTTTCTTCGTCATTTGCATGTAACCGAGTGATGTCTGTAGACACACTAGCTCAAGGAAAACACAAGATGGACAAAGTGCAGATCTTTATCATATTTTGGACCAAATCTGTCGCGAAAATCTACCATTTCTTCGTCCATTTGCATGTTGAACACGGTGATGTCTGTGAACACACTAACTCAAGAAAGACACAGACTGGACAAAGGAATTGCAGATCATATTTTTGGACCCACATCTGTCGCGGAAGAATCTACCTGTTCTTCGCATCATGTAACACGATGATGATGTCTGTGAACACACTAAGCTCAAAGAAGCAAAGCTGGACAAAGTATATCTGTATCTTATTTTGGATACATCTATCACCGGAAAATCTACACTGTTTCTTCGTCTATTTGCGTATGAACACATGATGTTTGTGAACACACTAACTCAACGAAAGACACGAGCTGGACAAAAGTGCAGATCTGTATCATATTTGGGACTAAATTTGTCACCGGAAAATTAACCTTTTTCTTCATCCATATGCATGTGTGGGACTATAAAAAAAAAAAAAAAAAAAAAAAAACTGCTGATGATTCGAACACTCGAAAAGAAACGAAGCTGGACAAAAGTACAGATCATTATCATATTTGGACCGAATCTGTCACCGGAAAATCTACCAGTTTCTTCGTCCATTTGCATGAACACGATGATGATGTCTGTGACCAGTAACTCAGGAAAGACACAAGATGGACAAAAGTTGCAGATCTTTATCATGTACAATTGGACCGTCACTGGGAAAATCTACCAGATTTCTTCGTCCATTTGTAAGACACATTGTGATGTCTGGAGACACTAACTCAAGAAAGAGCACAAGAGGCAAAATTTGCAGATCTGTATCATATTTGGCGCATAATCTGATCACAGGAAAATCTCCGGTTTCTCATCGATTTGCATATGAACTTTCGATAGAATGTCTGAGGTACACAACTACAAGGAAAGACACAAGATGGCAAAGTGCAGATCCAGTATCATATTTTTAGACACTCTGTCACCAGAGAAAATCTGTTTCTTTGCATTTGCGTAGAACACGATGATGATCTGTAGTGACACTGATCAAAAAGAAAGATGCTGGACAAAATGGCATACTCTGTATCATATTTTGGGACAAATCTATCACCGGAAAATCTACCATGTTTCTTCACGTCTATTTGCATTGTGAACGATCGATGTTTGTGACACACTAACTCACACAGAAAGACACAGAGCTGGAAAGGACAGATCTGTGCTCATATTTGGGACTAAATTTGTCACGGAGAAATTACCTTTCTTCATCCATATGCATGGAACACGATGATGATGTCTATGGACACCTATGTCAAAGACTTTTTAGCTGGACAAGTATGCAGATCTAGATCATAATTTTTGGACTAAATCTGTCACGGAAAATCTACGTCTGTCATTTTGCATGAACACATTGTGATGTCTGTGGAACAACTAACAAGAAGACACAAGATGGACAAAAGTACGAATCGATATCATATTTTGCGGACCGCATCATCTGTACTGGAAAATCTACTGTTTCTCGTCGTTTGCATGTGAACACATGTAGATGTCTGTAGAACACCTAAGTCAAAAGAGACACGAGCTGGACAAGTACGAATCGCCATACTCTAGTTTTTGGACTGAATCGCAGGAGAAAATCTACCAGTTTCGTCGTCATTTTGCTATGAACACGATGATGATGTCTGTGATACACACTCAAAAGGAAAGACACAAGATGGACAAAGTACGAATCAGTCAATATATTTTGGATATCTGTCACCGGAAAATCTACAGATTTCTTAACGTCATTTGCATGTAGACACATTGTGATGTCTACGAACACTAACTCAAGGAAAGACACAAGATGGACAAAAGTGCAGATCAGTATCATATTTTGGACCACATCGTCACCAGAAGAATCTACCTGTTTCTTCAGCCATTTGCATGTGAACACATTAGTGATGTCTGTAGACACATAAGTCAAGAAAGACACGGAAGGCTGGACAAAGTACATATCATATTTAGACCTAAATCTGTCACCGGAAAGAATCTGCCAGTTTCGTCGTCATTTTGCATGTGAACACGATGATGATGTCTGTGAACACACTAACTCAAGGAAAGACACAAGATGGACAAAAGTGCAGATCAGTATCATATTTTGGACCACATCTGTAACCGGAAAATCTACCTGTTTCTTCGTCCATTTGCATGTGAAGGCGATTATTGAAGAACACAACTTACTTACTTAGGTTTCCACGGGTTGGAAGTAAGTTTATTTTCTGCTGCATCCTGAGATTTTCGCAAGCTAATGGATTTATTTAGTACTTTTAAGAGGTTGAATCATATTATACTAATAAAGCCCTGTATGTAAATAACAATTCGCTTGGCTCAACGGTATTTCAACATGTTTTAAGACATTGCTTGCACAGTAACTGAAAAGAATTATGCAGTTAGGGGGTTAACGCTGGTTTAGTTCAGTTATATTAACGTCCCGTTTTGAAGCAACAAGGTTATTTGGGATGGAGCTCGTAATTTTGAACCGAGGTCATATGACGAGGACAACACCTGCGCTGGAACCCCCTCTCCAAACATCCGCACCACACCAGCAGGAGGGCGTTTGACCTCTTATGTATGATTTAACGTGTAATAGGGCTACGTACACGGCGGATCTTCTGTGGAATCGGGTTTCGAACCTGGAGTCCTCCGTCCTCGAAGCACTAGGCCACCGCGGCCCTTAAATAATACAAAGAGCAAGATGGATGAAATTTGGAATAGGGATTTATTACAAGAATTTAGGATTTGTATCAAATTTGACCAAATAAGTCAAATTTTCTTTTTATTTGTCGGCACTTCGATTCGTGGTATTCGAAAGCTATAACTCAGAAACGGAAGAAGCTGCATATATGAAATTTTTGTGGTTTTTACACTAAAACTGCAGAACAGCATCAAATTTTGAAACGATTCTTCGACAGGAAAGGAATTCAAAATTTAGCTTTAGAAGAAGTATCATAGAATCTTAGAATAGAAGCATTACTATCTTTATTATAATTAAAAGCTAAACACATTACACGCCAAATTTATAAGTGTATGAGAAAGAGGAGGGGAGAAGGATCTCGAAGGTTTGTTAATTAATAAGAATAGAAAATTGCTGAAACATTCTTTAAATTTGCGCAAAAATGCTCAATTTTCGAATTTAAATTTCCAGAAAAAAGAATCGAGTACAATGGTAAAGGAAAGAGGCAATAATTGCAAATCTGTATCTGTTACACTAGATAAGTACAGCAGACTCATTTCCTGTTTTAGATGAATCTTTTATTAATACTTTAATCATCAAAAATTCATAAATGAAGTATTCCTCAAAAGGCTATTGAAACTTCCATGAACATGATTGCGATTTCACGTGAAATAGTATCCTATCTCTTTCTTTTTTCAGAACAAAGATGAGACATTTTTTAATTTCAATTACAGATTTGGGGTTAATATAATCTTTCCGTTCATGACATAATGGATGATTTTAATTTGCTTGAAGTCGAATAAACTGCGCACAAATTTTAATGATTATTTTTCTTCAAATAGGAAACCAAGCCTTGACTGGCCATTATATAGCGGGAAAAATCGATGTTTCAAATATCTTGGTCCTGGAGTTATTACAGGAAAAAAAGGCATAGGACCCCACAAAAGCAACTGCGAATTTTTTCGTCCATATTTTATACCTTGATAGCATTGATTTAGGAACAGGATGATGACTGATGCTCACATACTGTTTCTTAAATATAATTCTTTTCCGATAGTCAAAATAAGACAAAGAAATTTTGTTTTTGTGAAAATTGAAATAAAATAGTATTTCGAGTTCCAACTACATTCATTTTTTAATATGGATATATTCTTGTTTAATATACATTTGATATTTTTACTTCTGGCCTAAGAATTTTTTTAAAAATCTTAATTACTTTTTTCGTATCACCTGGAAAAAAGTTTTCGCATCATGTTTATAAATTTAAGAACTGACAATACTGCGAAACGATTTTTCCTCTGAACCGATTGCAAAACGTCGCCAATAGTTACTATAAGAAAAATGTATATAAATAATGAAAGACAAGAGTAACGATATATTTAAATAAGGCAATATATTAAACAATGGCAAGTTTCTCTAGTATGAGATGTACCTTAATGCCTTTCATTTAATGCAATACTATATAAATTGCAAAACGTCCTCAATAGTTTCTATAAGAAAAAAGTATATAAATAATGAAAGACAAAAGTAACGATATATTTAAATAAGGCAATATATTAAACAATGGCAAGTTTCTCTAGTATGAGATGTACCTTAATGCCTTTCATTTAATGCAATACTATATAAATTGCAAAACGTCGCCAATAGTTACTATAAGAAAAATGTATATAAATAATGAAAGACAAGAGTAACGATATATTTAAATAATATATATTAAACAGTAAGCAAGTTTCTCTAAGTATAGGATGTACTTAAATGCCTCAACTCATTTAATGCAAGTACTATATAATAATCAAAACTTCCTTAATGTTCTATAAAGGAAAAATATATAATAATAAGAAGATCAAGGTAGAATATATTTTAAATCAGCAATGTCACCTTCAAAACAATGCAAGTTTCTCTAGTATGAGGCATGATACATTGTTACTTTCAATTTAATGCAATACCTACTCAATGGTGCAAAACGTCATAATAGTTTCTATAAAGAAAAGTATATATATATAATGAAGACAAAGAGTAACGATATATTTAAATAAGGCAATATATTAATGCAAGAGTTTCTCTAGGTATAGGATGTACATATGCCTTTCATTTAATGCAATACTATATAAATTTGGAAAACTCCTAATGATTCTATAAGAAAAAATGTATATAAATAATGAAAGACAAAGTAATATATTTTAAATAAGGCAAATATATTAAAACAATGGCAAGTTTCTCTAGTATGGGTCATCTTAATGCTGCTTTCATTTAATGCAATACTATATAAATTCAAAACGGTAATACTTTCTATAAGAAAAATGTATATAAAATAATGAAAGACAAGTATGATATATTTAAATAAGGGAAATATATTAACAAGGCTCTAGTATGAGGATGTACCTTAATGCCTTCATTTAATGCAATCTATATAAATTGCAAAAGCAATCGCCAATAGTTTCTATAAGAAAAGTTGATACTAAATAATGAAAGACAAAGTAACAGTATATTTAAATAAGCCAATATATTAAACAATGGCAAGTTCTCTGGTAATGAGATGTACCTTAATCCCTTTCATTTTAAATGCAATACTATATAAGATGTACAAAACTGATACCAATAGTTTTCTATAAAGAAAATGTATACTAAATAATGAAGACAAAGAGTAACATTCATATTTAAAATAAGGCAATATATTAAACAATGGCAAGTTTCTCTAGTATGAGATGTACCTTAATGCCTTTCATTTAATGCAATACTATATAAATTGACTTTTTGAACTTATTCCTCGCATAAATCGGGATCTCGCTTCACTTGGGTGGGTGAGTTTGGGTTTTATGGCACAAGGCTCGCTTCTCGTGGAAACGCAGTGATCAATTTCGATCTTAAGTTATTCGAAGTGAATTATTCTTACCGAAAACAGTCAACGACTACCATAAAATACTTTAGAATTCGTGTCGTATTAAATTACTTTATAGAAGTTTCAGTATCTGTTGAATAAGCAAAATCTTCAAAAACTATCGCCTATCTTCTGCATTGTGTACCGACCCAGTGCTTCGATAGATGGCGCCACTCGCGACTTGGGAATGAAGAATTTTTTTCGAGCAGAGAGACGTAAATGTTACGGATTGTTTAGCATGACGGCAAAAGTGGATTTTATGCAACGGACTGAATTTGACTGATCTTGAGACGGCTTTGGGTTAAGTTAATTATGATAAACTCACGAAATATTTTATTATTCTAAATTTGTTTTTTTATGTAAAAGGTTAATTTGTATCGTCTTGTGTCCGTAAATAAATGTCGTGATATTTTAAAAGCCCAGTTTTTATTTCCAAGGCCTTCAATTGTTCTTAACTAATTTTTCGAGTAGCGAATTAGCGTTTAATAAGAAATCTGCCTTTATCATCAAGTTTAGTTTATTTTAGTTGTATGAACTTCCCAGTTTGAAGCAACACGAGGGCTATTTTGGGACGGACCTCGTCATTTTGAGCCGCGGTCAGATGACGAGGACGACACCCGAGCTGACAACTCCTCACTAAACTAGCTGCAGGACGTTCAGCCCCTTGCGTGCGATTTAACGTGCAACGGGTCCAATACACGACGGATCTTCAGTGGAATCGGTTTTGAACCTGGAAACTCTCCAGCTCAGAGGCCGACACCTTACTACTAGGCCACCGCAGCCTCGCCTTTATCGAGAGCGTAACGAGTTTTGCTATATTTTACAAAACTCGTAACGTTCTTGAGATTACGAGATGATTATAATGATCTTATGATTATGAGGCGACTCATAAATTATGAGTCGTCTCATTATCCTCAACATTAGGAAAACTATTTCTGTTTCGAATTTGTGGGCTAAAATTACAGATAGAGAATGCGCGATACTAAAATCCGATTCTTTTCGCGAATTTATCGCTTGGAACGAAATTCAAACATCTAGCCAGAAACATCCTAGCACGATAACGTTTTAAGCTTGATTGTCTATCTTTATATTATATTTAAAATTTACTCTTAATTATAGTAACGATAACGTGTACATGTTACCGGCAATGTATGAAATGCCGGCATTCTATAGAATGCCAGGCGTTTTTAGGCAAAGTATGAAATATGAGATTATATACTTTTCCTAGGCATTGTATATAATATCTAGGCATTCTATAGAATGACAAATGCTATTTAGGCAAAGTATGAAAAAAAGTTCATAATAAGGCTATTGTTTAAAAGGCGTGCATTCCTCAAAAATACAAATGTTATTTAGGAGAAATAATAAGAGAGTACCATTAAAAAATCTTATTCAAAATACGTAAGCAAAATGAAAGTTCATATCAAAGTTTATGCCTTTCTTATTAAAGAAAACAAAATAAATTGTGAACATCAAGGAAGGAACATTATTACATCAAGGAAGCAAATAATTTCATTTTCAATTGCACTTAACTTTATTTCTTATATAATCAAATCGGCGATTTATTTCATACTTTGCCGGTTTGTCATTCGGCATTTTATAGAATGCCTAAGAAATGTGTGAAATATAAATCGTTTCATACATTGCCAGCTAGTTTTAGGATTTCAAACTTTGGCGGTAACATATACATTAAAATATTAAATATCGTCGCAATGCGCGCGTGTATAAAGGCAGTAACTAAACCGATGATAAGTATTGTTGTAAAATACACTTAAAAATATTTTTAACAATTTATTAAAATTAGAGAACAGATTGTTTGGGAATAGAACTGATATCACTAAAAAACCCAATCCTTTAAATTTAAGAATGGTTTTAATGCAATCAAATGCTTGAATTTATTTTTAAAGATGCTAAAGTTTCGATTAAAATTGCATTAAAAATTAATTAAAATTTTGAAATCTTTTTTAGAGAGCGCCTACCACTCAAATAACAATCTGCCAAATTTAGTGATTCTATGTCCAACAGTCTAGTTGAGAGGTTTTGCCGAATGCATGACGCATCAAACAATTTATAGATAATATAATGTTTATAGGCTTGATATTAACTCTATCGATACGGGACCGTCCCATACGTCCCTTCAAGCAAAGGACGATAGCCGTCCGAATGTCACTGAAATTTCTATCCCCTTTCGTTAAGTGCGATTGATTTCACACCCGCGGCGCGTGCTTTCTTCGTTAGAGTGGCTCGTCCAGATGTGTTTAGGGAAGAGGGGAGTTTTCTTACAATTCGGACAATGCCAGCCGTCATTGAGGGGGAAAGTGAATTTCCCTTATCTTTGGTAGAGGAGCTCGGACGCTCCCGTATTTTGAGATCTCTTTATTTCAATGGCCTCATGAATCAGAGGGTTGAACTGTTCAAAGCACTGGCTTTTCTGAATAAACCGAAACAAATAATTTCGAATCGTCTTTTCAAGCTTGGCACTTGGAGAGAACACTGAAAGCAATCATAAAATTGAACGGTTGGATGTCGAGTACCATTTTATGGCCACATTTTGCATAAGGTATACACCCATTTAACCCGTTCCTAAATTTCTTGAATTCTAAAAAAAATATTCAGTTATTTAAGGTATTCAACTGGTTTAAAATCGTCGTTTTCAATGAACTTATCAAAAAGTTTTTTACGACTTAATTTTGTAGCTTGTTTAATAAGCTTTCTAAAACTGTCACTTTTTACTCTATGTGAATTACAAATGGAGTTACAGCTGTTTTATTACCGAACTGTAAGCATTATTTTATGTTGCATGGAAACTTTAAATGTGTTTTCTGAGAAATGACATTTTTGAGGAAACTGTCGACCGTAACAATGATTTCTCAAAAAGTTATTCAAGTATTGATATGAAATTTTCTGAGATTGTTTTCTGTAATATGCTTGATATTTTCCTCTGAAATACTAAGGTCTATTTTAAAATCAAGTATTATTTTTAAGTGCTTAAATATAAACAAAAAGCATTTCTTATGAACCATTACCAGTTTATTAACTATGTTCAGCTATATCTCAATACTATTTTGAAGTACGAAAAAGATTTTAGAGCATAGCACATATAACCGTCAAAAATGTACTCCTACAAGGATTTATGTATATTTAGAATATGATTTTGTCTATGGCTGTTAGCGTAAGGCAAATATTTTGGTCATTTTTCTTCAAATTTCTCAGTTTTTTTTTTTAAAAGAAATATTTTGAAAGCTTAATTTTACAATATTTTCATAGTTTTAAAACATATGCAGTTGTATATATATTTTTAATGTTATTTTTCAAGATATTTTTCAAAAAAATATCTCCGAACACAGTCGGATACCTTAACCATCCTAAATGCATGCCGCTACATTGGGATCATTTTTCAAAAAATTCAATTTTAGGAAACAATTTAGCTGGAAAGATATGCAAATTAGATGGAAACCAAACGAGCGAACTTTATTTACAAAATAGCTATACAAAGACAATATAATTACAGCATTAAATATATGTTCATACATTTGAAATAGAAGGACAACATATAAACAAAAGTTTATACTTTTACTTAAGAAAAAGGATTCAAGTAACTCGGTTATCATGAAACAATTACCCAACGCAATAATGTTTAGCATTTAAAATATCAAATCAAAAGCAATTTTTTTACGAAATACTTTGAACACAGTACGATTTTTTAAAATATTTCTATATTTTTAATGCATAAAAATTATTAATTTCTTATTTCTGAGTATGAATTAAAATTCAGGTTTTAAGAAATCTTTCTAAAATAGTCGTTTAATGTTAATATTTTTATACACTTTTCTTAAATGAAAGTTTGTATTATCACATCCATTTAACATTTAAATAAAAATATCACTTCAATTAAATTTTTGCTAATATATTTTTTTCTCCAGCGCAACACGCTCGAAGCACTTCAATCACCATGGTGATCAGGCATGGTGATCAAATGGTGTTTCCGAAATTTCAGAGGATTCCCGATTGGCTGACCGGTCAAGCCATCAGTCATCCTTTGATGGACAATTAGAAAAAGGGAGGTTTAAATCTTAATGGCCTTTCAGTTTAAAATAATATCCCAAAATACACTAATATTTTTAGAGAATTTTGGGACAAATACTTAGGATTCAGTATCTTTAATATAGGAAAAGAGGATTTTAAATTATCAATAAAAACCGAGTTTCAAATGTTTGTAAATGGATGCGATAAATGAGTAATGCACATTATCTTGTATTTACACAGATACTAAAAAAATGATTTCGAAAAAGATTTTCAGTTAAAATAAAATACTACTTAATTCAGTGTTAATCCAACACTGCAATGGTTCATATTTAAAACGCCATTCTTTTACAATTTAAATAAATAAAATTATTTACATTTTTTACTCGAAAAAAATAGGCATATATTGAAGAGTTTCATTAAGAATTAAGTTTGAAATTCTTTAAAAACTTTACTGCAAAACTAATTAATATGCATTGATACAACTTTTACTAAAAAATTAAATTCGTGTGCTGTGTTGGATTAACAGATCTCTTGAAAAGCTGCAAATAGACACATGAAACAATAAAAAAACAGATGTACTAGAATGTCTGAAAAACACTTGCTGAGCTTACTGGTACACCTTGTACATAAGTTAATGAAAAGTAAAGTACAATAGAACGGAATTTTAACTACAAATTATTCAAATAATCAAATTAACAATATCAAACATATCCAAAACTGACAAAATTTAATGAATTGCATTTAAAATAAAGTCAAAATTGACTCGTTAATTAACAAACGATAATTACACCCTTATTAAACACTTATATACAACTTGACATTTCAATGTAAAGATTGAATTTTATTATCGATTTTGTATTCACTTCCTAGTGTTTCAGAAAAATCTAAATTTTTCATTTTCAATAATTATATATTTCAATATTTTTAAGGGCCCGATTAAATTAATCATTAAGTAAATTAAAGTAAACCTACCAATGGCGCCAATTGATTGCTAGTTTGAGAAACAGCAGATCAGGATCAAAGGGTAAAAAAAAAATTCGCCGTTTAGTATATTTATAAAAGTGTGCTTTTATAAACTTTTTTTTAATCAAGTTTATTTAACTTCACTTGCTTCTTGTTCATAAATTGAAATTTAGTAATCAATTTCCAATCACTTCCTGATGTACTAGAGTTTTGAAATTTTGTACATTTGATTTCCCGAAAACAATA
Source organism: Araneus ventricosus (assembly GCA_013235015.1). NCBI lineage: Eukaryota > Metazoa > Arthropoda > Arachnida > Araneae > Araneidae > Araneus > Araneus ventricosus. Next base: position 55,475 of record BGPR01002662.1, read on the forward strand.
TTTTGCTTTTTAAAGAACTCTGTTATCAGTTAATTTTTGATTCCATACAAATGGCGCCATCTGGTGGTGAATTTGAGAAAAAAAATTTCAAGATTCCATGATATTTATAATAATGAATTATAGATTAAAGATTACAAAGTAGAAATCACTTAAAATTTTACTTTGGAACACTTATAAAAGTTTGTATTTAGACATTTTTATTAAAATTATTCTTTTTTATTAACAAATTATCATTCTTCTGGGCACAGACGCTGGCTTAATTGTTTGTGAGAAATACGACACTAATTAACCGCAACGAAACGTATTTGATAAATATGGTTGAAAATATTTTTCTTAATATTAAGATAATTTCTAAGTCGCAGCTTCTACATTGCCCCCAGAAATATTTAATTTTGCCATCATGCCTCAAAATCAAAACCAATTTTTATTCTGAAATACTACAAAAGAACCTTGATGGTGGGCACTCAACAAGCTTAAAACCAGTCTAACGAATGGAGATGATCTTAATTTAGAAGATCTTAAACTTTAAATAACAGTTTTGAGATGTTCATGAGATTAAGATTATTATATTAGATCTAGGAATAATGTAAGCAGAATAGCACATCCGTTTCTGAAACCGATTTCACTGTCTTAAATCGATGCATCTTAACAATCCAGATTATTAGCACCATTTTAACCGATTGAGAAAATATCAACAGAAAGATACAATCTTGCGTGTATGCAATTTAACTAAAATAAGGCGTTCGTAAAATTAGCCATTTTGAGAAAAAAATACAAAAAATATTCAGTGTCCTTGAAACAGCGACAGCAAACTTTCAAAGTTTTGCTTTCTAAATAAGTTCAATAAGATAACTGCAGACAACACCGGATATTGCAATCTCCATCCTTCTTGTATTATTAATTTGTAAGTATCAAATTAATAATATAACAACAGTATTATGTATTAATTTGTAAGCATCAAAACAGTCTAATGCTACATAATCAGCTTGATAAAATACCAGTAGCTGTGCAAGCTGTCAGTCTCCAAAAGAGTTCTTGCATGTCCTTCTGTTGGTTTTGCACTGGTCAAGGATTCGATGAAGTACTTTACAATTGATCTATATTAAAATCTTTCCGACCGTATGCAAAAGATCAGCTTATCGCCTCATCAGCAGTGAAATCTGAAAAAAAATCGAGACAGACAAGATTTGAATTACTAGAAGTTAGACAATCTATTGCATAAAGCTGGGTTTATCAAACTATGGCACATGTACCAGCAACGGTGCATTTTTGGGTGGTACAATTTTTACACCAAAAAGTTGGATAAGTGTTCAAAATGGCGTCTCAACATTGTTTTAATTTTTATTATTCCGAAATATATTTCCGATAAAGCTATAACATTTTTAATATCTTTCAACACGTCATGTCTTTGCGGGATTGGATTTCCTATCATGTCATTAATAAAAAAATAGATATTGGAAAGGCTGCAACTTCAACTTGACTTACGCTCAAAATCATAAAAGGGTTGGGTTGGTTTTTATGGCGCAAAAGCCATTTTTGGTCATGCTACACCAAACACTTGATTTTGAGGGAATCATAAAAGGTTAAACCCGATACAGCGAATTGATTAACATAAAACAGGCCCCATTCCTCGCACTAATCAATAATAAATCTTAATATTTTCTGCTGTGCATTATTTTACACCCACATTTTATTACATTATAATATATATTTATATTTAATTATAATATAAAATTTAGTTTAGCAATATAATTGAATATAAATTTAAAATGTTTTAAAAAAATGGTATAAACACTCCGCTTAGGATTCTTTGAGTTTTAATCGGAAAATGCTTTTATGATGTTGTAAATGATTTTGATTCGTATTCATGCGGTTCAAAATCTTGAAAATTCAATAACCCCTGGCACAGAAAGTGTCAAAACGATGCAAAACACTAATTTTAAACTTCTGAATAATTTAATCCAGCAACTCAAAACAAAATTCTGTTTCACGATATTTTCTTAAGTCATTCAGTCGAGTATTTAATTTGTTTATTTGGAGTTTACGGTACCCACTTACTTCGTTCCTTTCAAATTCGCCAACTCTTTGACGCCAAGAACGGCGATGAGAGAACATTTGTTTTGGATGCGTCTAGATGTTTTTAACGAGTGACAAGCGCGCACGCGCACAAATTGATCTTTTAATCGGTGTTTTGCTTATCAGACTATATTGCGCCACGTTTCGATTGGACTGTTTTGTTCAACTCTTCGCTGTGATTGGTCGATAAATTCGAATTTGAATGAAACTTCGTTTGGAATTCTTCGGTTTGAATATCGGTTCAGTACCGTGTATGTTATTCTGTGTTTCTATTCTCAATGAATAAGCGAAGCTACGAGTATTCCTCTATGCTGAAAGCGAAGCCGCTGATATTTTTAAGTTAAAAAATTTGCCCGGTGCACCCTTGAAATGCCACAGGCATTGCGTGCGGAAATTCTAGTTTTCGGAATTTTTTTAAAAAACCTAGATTCCTAACATTCAATTAAAAAACGTAGCTGCCAGTTTTCTGCTGTGCTGAAAGCGAAGCCGCTGATGTTTTTTAAGTTAAAAAAATTCGTCGGGTACACACTTAAAATGCCGCAGGCATTGCGTGCTCAATCTCTCGTTTTCAGGTGACGCATGCGCAAGAGAGCAATAAAAATCGCACTGCACATCCAAAACAGTATTAGGCGACATGAAATCGCGCCAAGAAAAATTGGCGAGAAACAGGTGGGTACAGTAAACTCCACATTCACCTTAAATTTAACCGAAGGAATTCCATACAATATAAGTTTTCATTTGAACTATGAATGCTTTTTCTCTAACGTATCGTTTCGAAATAGAATCGTAATCAAGAATTAAAATAGTTTAGCCAACTTACTAGATTTTTGAAGCCTCGATGCCATCTGAGAAAATGCCACCTTCGCAGGGGACCTCGATGCCATCTGTGAGGAAACGCCACCTTCGCAGGAGACCTCGATGTCACCAAGAGAAAAAGCCAACTTCACATCAAGGACTGCTGAAAGTTCGGTCAATATGGCATCCACTAGTAATGACAAAGCTGGCAAAGTAAATGGCTTCGACGATCTTCCTCAGTGCTTTGTCACCGGCAAAATCGAGTGAACTTTTATTCACAACAGTCTTCTGTAAATGGAATCTACGAGCAAAATTCCATTATAGAATACTAGGCAATTAAATGTCCTTAACTGGAATAGACGAGAAAAACGACTGAAATCGAGCACAATCAGCATAGGAATCCAAAATTGTTTCCGTAAATCAAAAATTATACATGACGTTCAGAGTGATGCATGCATACCAAATGCGGTGCTAAAGGAAAATTCAAACGGAGCTTCAGAATACTGTTAATGAAATGAGAGTGCCGACTTTTTCCACTGTTGGGGAAATTACATACGAACTTTTCCCAAGGATCTTCAAACATCCACAGAACCATCAAATCCATAGTCAGGTCTATGTAATTTACAAATCGATAAGCAATCCAACGATAACAAAATCTTCCAAAATACGTTTTTTAATTTCACTCGTATAGTCATGACTAATAAGAATTTTTTAAATAATTTAACGAGTCCCTATAAACCAGCATAAGATTATCCTTTAGATTTTAGATTCCCTTAAATTCTCGCACTCATTCCTTTGCCTTTCTTGTCATTATTTAGTTTAATGGACAAGATGAAAGTCCGAAATTTTATCAAAGACTTTCTTCTAAAAATTACATCTCAAACTTCATTTGCCAGGAGCTTTAGAATTATGTTCAAACACTGCAGATGCGCATCTCGTTTAATTTCAACTTCTACGAATGGAATCCGACTGGTCTCTCCAATGTCATTTGACTGCAATAAGCAAGACCATACAATTCTGGAATCGTCATTAAACAGAATACAGTTCTATAAAATATATTATGACCTTTCTTCTGTATTATGAATGAGTAAGGAAAGAATTGAACTCTATGCATTTTAAGAAAACTAAAAACATCAAAAACAGTATTTCTCGGTTGGCTGTCAATATCGAAGAGAGTAATCAATTTCTAAGAAAATAAAACATTCGCGGAATTGCAATAAATTTAACGAAAGCGCGTTTAGTATTTGTCGTAATATTCATAAATCGCTTCAGCAGTTTTTCCGAAACGAAATTACCCATTTATTTTATAAGCCGTTTTCTAGCTCAATTTCAAATCCAGCTGTCATAATCTTCGTTGCCAATCCATAAATCTTGATATGTCTATTAATGGGAAAATCTTATGCATCCAAAAACTAGTCTTTCGTCAGAAGACTTCCATTCATGAAAAGTCCGCTTCCATATCTGACTCTTTCTGACGTATCGAAATTTCATTTAAAACATTTACCTCTTCGGGAGTTTATTTCCCGCTTTTGTTGCATTTCATTCTTTAGTTTGAACTTAATTCCAAATTTGATGCGAGACGTGGTGGGTGTGACCTGGTGGCAAGGTTCGAACACGATTATTACGAAGGATTAACCGTTTATGTGGGTATGGCGCATGATAAAATAATCTGTCGTTGGTCAAACGCCCTTCCGTTGGTGTGACTAGGATATCTGGACACGGAGAGGTCGGCTCGGCTGTCGTATTCGTCATCTGACCACGATTCCGAATGAAGAGGCCAGTTCCACAATAGCCCTCTCGTTGCATCACAAACGCCTTCAAGAAACTAAAGAATTACGTGGAGGAATGCTCGAAACCACAAGCTATATTCTTTGAACAGTTTGAACTACTTTAATTCCCTTTTCATCAATGTAATATTTGTTTATAAGCACAAATACTTGCCTTTGTCTCGTGTTTGACGGTCATATGGAACATAGTAGTAGGTATTTTCACTACACAACACGGGATACATTATAAAAACAAAAATGAAGGAACTGGTTCAACGACACGTATCCCGTTATAAGTTGCCAAAGTAAGACTTCTGGAACATGAATGCGAGATGTTCCATGACGGTTTCAAAGGTATTTAGGCAGTATTTCAGAAAACTCGCAATCTGAGATTGCAAATTGGTGATAAGTCAAATTTGAGTTCCATCAGTTTGTGTGAAGAACTGATAAAGATTAGTTCCTAATAAGGATTTTATTAAATTTTCTAGCGTCACTTCCAAGAGGGAAAGATGGAAGCATTAGTGAAATAAGCTATCACAGTTCTAAGAGTGGGGCAAGTCGCGCAGCCAATTCCTGAATTTATACGATCTGGCATTTAATATGGAATTGCTATATGCAAAACCAACAAATTGTAATTTTTTAAACTTTTTGTGCGAAAAGCCGAAGAATAATCGATATCTGAACATAGATTTTCTTTACATAATAGAGTGGCAATGCAAACTTTCGAGCATCCATCGGGGTTTAATATTTAAGTGATGGATTCGCCGATATTTCGTGTATATTCGGGAATCAATGCATTTTTGTTGTAAACAAACACATTTTTTTCATTCACCACAAAAATTCGATTGAAGCAACCTTTATCTGCACTTATTTCCGCCTGAATTCCGACATGTCGAGTATAGATTAACTGACTGCGGGAGTATTAAGTTTTAAAATATATATCACACCGACGATGGATATTTTCTAAAAGAATATGATCCAGTGCTACAAGTTGTCAGTTTTCCAATGACATCAAACCGAAATCCTAGAAAGGAATTTCTCGAGTTGGAGATATCGGATTTTGCTTGAATTCTTGACGTTAAGGCATTTGAACAAAATCGTGTTCTCCCTTCAGTAATTTAGGATTTAACACATTAATCGCCGTATGAATGAAATACAATTCATACCTAAAGTCAAATTAGATTTTTCAAATGTCCGGCATGAATCATCGCAGCAAACATGTTAAATTCCACTAGCCAGAACCTTTGATAAATTATATTGAATTTTTTATTTATATGCCTTCAAATTTATTAACAATCTTCCTAGAAATTAGGCTATTCATCGATATATGTTAAGGAATGCAGAAGGAATTGTTCCCCAATGAATAATGAGGAAAGAATACGTATTCAAGTTTGAGTGTATTGTTCATTCTATTATAAAAATATCACTGGCCAAATATACATTTAGCAAAAGAACAATATTTTTACACTATTGTAGCTCAATATTTTGAATCTATGGAATGCTTTAGTATTAGCATCTTAATTTTTGGATAATGATTTGCGTCGTTTTACCCTATGGAATTGGGGAACACGTAAGAAACCCGAAATTAAGTTGTAATAACCAGTAATTAAAAATATCAACATGACCTTTAAATTAACAAATCTTTCGTTTTGCAATTAGAAAAAAAGGCAGGTCGTATTTTGAAGATAAAGCAAGGAGGGTAAACTCGTGTTGAATCTCAGAAATTATAACTATGGCGTAGGGAGTTGAAATGTAAACTGACACGGTATGATTTATGCCGAATAATGTAACACTATAAGAAAATATAAAAGAAAATTCTTTTGTCTATTAAGATCCAGTTTTCACACCTTCCCATATATTGCCCACCTTCGCAACCTCAAATTTCTCTCTACTCCAGACTACAACACATTTTCGCACCAGGTCCCAAATTTTTCACACCATTCTTTTCCAAACATTGCCAGCTACCAGAACATGTTTCTCACTCCACATTAAAATAAACCACCGCAATAGTTCAAAAATTTTACACTCAACTCTCATCCGCATATGGCCAATAAACAACACTTCACTCCGCCACACATTTCCCATGACCACGACACATCGTCACTCCGCCACACATTTCCCATGACCACGGCACATCGTCACTCCACACATTTCCCATGACCACAACACATCTTCACACACAATCACTCATGACCAAGACACAACCACACATTTCCCATGACCACGACACATCACCACACATCTTCAATCCGCAATATTTCACACGTCACCACACATCTTCATTCCACCACATATTTCCCATGACAACGACACATCACTCCACCACACATTTCCCATGACCACGACACATCGTCACTCACCACACATTTCCCATAATAGCGACACATCGTCACTCCACCAAACATTTCCCATGACCACAACATATCTTCACACACAATCACTCATTACTCATGACCAAGACAACCACATATTTCCTATGACCACGACACATCACTTCACCACACATCTTCAATCCGCAATATTTCACACGCCACCACACATCTTCATTCCACCACATATTTCTCATGACCACGACACATCCTCAAGCGCCTCTACACATTTCATAAGACCAGGACACATCTTCACACACACCACCACACATCGTCACGCCATTCATCACTCATTTCCAGCGATCATGGCACATTTTCTATCCAGCACAAATTGGCCACGTCTACGACACGTCCTCATTCCACCACGAAAAATTATTAACGATAATGACACTTTTTCACCCCAAGACATTTCTCTTTACTCACTCTAGCACGCATCTCTCGCCACAACACAACCACTTGTATCCCACTTCTACACCACGAATGTCCACAATAATAACCCCTTTTTCTTCCCACAAATGCATCATGCACTGTCCACCACCACGATTCAATTTTCAATCCACGCCGCTCAAATTTTCATTACGGCTACAATTCCGCGACACGATTTCACAAACACATTCTTAAACAATTTTTACAACCCACACAAACTTGAACCCTTACTCCACAACTTTAATAATTTTCAATTCATCGAGATTTATCGAATATATATGCATTTCACTACATATATCACACGAATTTCACTACATATATTTGAAAATTCTGAAGAACTACTCAGTATCCCCCAATTTACATACAAGCAACAGTAACTCGGTATCCCCCAA